>APFE031506261.1:87227-132630 GCA_000404065.3 Pinus taeda | reverse complement strand
CATTTCCAAATTTTTGGGGGACGAGGGGGGGGTCACGTTTCGTACTCGTATATGTTTCCCAGTATCATGCAACTTAGATTTGTTGTCCTATATCTTCGAATTCAAGATTATATGTGCTTCTAGTTTGATTAGCATATTTTCTAGATTTCATGTGGAATAAACAACTATCTCTTAACAAAGTTTCTTGGGAAGAATTTTTTGTAAGCTTTATAAGCATCTCGATTTGGAGAAGTGAATCACTTTAGCCAAATGCACCATTAACTTCAAACCATAAGAAGCAATATCCCACCATGCTCCAACAAGAGGCTCCATTGCCCAAGGAACCCCTCCTACAAGCTTCTTCCTCTTCTCTTCTAAGCTAAAATCTCTAAAATCTATTGCAGTTACTTTTCTAAGCTATCATTGATATATTTGGAAAATCTTAGTGTCAATCATTTGTTTTTCCAACAACAAATATCAAGCATTTAACAGAGCTAACTTTAGTTAGCCCTTACTTGGTTGTTTAGACTAGATTTTCTCATTTTTTAAATAAGTTTTCGCTTGGAAAATTTCTGATTTTGGGACAAATTTTTGCAAGGGTTCGAAAAGTAATTTGGGGCATCTTTCACCATTAGTAACTTGTTATTTTTTGCAAGTTTGCAAACATACAAGGGGAAGTGTTGCCGAAATTTTGGTAATTTAGACCATCTGGGTGGTAATTTTACATAACAATGGTATGTTCTATGCTTAAGAGAAATTTTACTTCAATTTTCTTATTAGCCCAATATCAATATCCAGATTAGCAATCACATCAACATGACAGTAAGATGCAGATAGAACATAAACAATAACAGTAGAAGACAAGCCAAGACAAAAGGACACAAGATATTGCACTAGCCAGGGACAAACCCCAATGTGGGGAAACCCTTGATCAAGTCTTCTTATTATTTTTCAAAAGTTCAGCACACAGAGAGAGAGATTACAATATGCAATATTCACTTGCCCAATCACAGTGAAATCTGTCCCAACAAACAACAACTACAAAAAGCCCTAACCAGAAAGTCAACATTGGTCAACAGTGCAGAATTTGACCTCCAAAACAGCTCGGTCAAACTTGGTCAACTCAGCCTCCAACAGCTAGTCAAATTAGCCCAATAACAGTGTGAAAATATCCAGTCAAATCTGGTCAACAAAAGTCAATGTTGCAGCAACCCTTCTGCAGTCAACGTTGGTCAAATAGCCTCGATTTTTGTGCCCAAAAATGTGGCCTACCCAAATAGACATCTCCCTTACAAAAACGCAGTCAAAACAGGTCAACGCTGGTCAAAACAACCTTCCTGCAACTTTGGTCAACGTTAGTCAACACAAGGACAGAAACCCTTCTTCGCACGTGTGGAAAGTTGCCTCAAAAATCCATACCCAATCAACAAAGGAGAGAGAAGAATGTGAGTGAGTGAAGTGTCTAAATGAGGAGGAGGCACCTTGTATTTGTATGCAAATGTTCAAGATGAAGAAACATGGTTGTTGGGCTTCCCTCATTGATTTGTTGGTCGACCTTAACAATTTGTCCTTAAACAAAATAAATTCATAATTCCATTTGTACATGTCAGAATGAGATGATCTTCAGATCAATCCTACACCTCTCCGAGAGAGGAATCCAATAAAAATATCAATTGCATCATATGAGTTGGCCCGGGTGAAGTTTGGCCCTAGTTGCCAAATTTAACACTCTCTCTCAACTAGGGAGAACTTCACCTGCCAAACTGTCTAATAATTTGTACCATCCATGTCTCTGCTCTGCTCTGCTGAACCATGAAGAAAGAAGAAATGATCGAGAATGTATCATACCATTCTCCACTGACCTGAAGTCAGTCTCCAATAATAGAAAGTCTGACATACCACTCTTAACTGACCCGAAGTAAGTTTCCATTGATCCCAGATCAGTATCAAACATCCTAGCATACGGAGTACAATAGTACATGATGTGTCCATTAGTAGTATTATGGTCCCTATCCTCATTTCCCTACTCATTGGCCAGACAAGAGGTACTTCCCATGAGTCCCATACTGCATGGGTAGTATGTGCCAGCAAGAGAAGGTGAACCACTCATCCTATGCATATCTCAACATGGTGTATCACAAGGGAAGCTAAACCACTCACCTTGTACATCGCACACCATTAGAGGAAGGTGAACCACTCACCTCACTCATCGCCCAAGAAGTAACCCAAGCCCCTGGAGCTCCTAGAGCTCAACATCCATCTCATACGGGACCCTCATAAGAGCGTCTCTCCTAGACTCCAAGTCATTCACGAAAGCTTAAGAGTTTGACCTTCCCCAGGGGCTTTGTAAGAATATCAACCACTTGATCATCAGTCCCAATATGACAGAGCCTTATTGCTCCCCGTTGTACCATATCCCAGATAAAGTGGTACATGATATCAATAAGCTTGCAGTGGTCATGAAACACGGGATTCTCAGAAAGATGAATCCCGCTTTTGTTGTCACAAAAGATCACGGTGGTATCCAACACATGTCCAAACAACTCACTAAAGAGCTTCCTCAACCAAATAGCTTCAAAGGAGGCCATACTAGCAACAATGTATTCAGCCTCAGCAGTGCTCAAGGCAACCGACTTTTGCTTCCTACTCATCCATGATATCAAAATAGAACCTAGAAAGAAGCAACATCTAGATGTGCTTTTACGATCCACCACACCGCCAGCCCAGCCTGCTCGACCATAAACCGACTCAATGTATTCACAGCAAAACATATGTCTGGATGGGAGTTCACCAAGAACATCAGGGCCCACACGAGTTGACGATACTCAGAAAGATTTCCTAAATCGGGCCCAACAACACTTCTGCATAACTTCTTGAAGCTAAGTTCCATCAGAGTAGTCACGGACTTGCAGTCCACCATCCCAAATCTTTCAATTAGCTTCACGATGTATTTTCCTAGAGAAAGGAAAATCTCACCTGGCTTTTGCCAGACCTCCAAACCTAGGAAGTAATGCATCGATCCTAGGTCCTTCATTTCAAATTCGTAAGCCAACTCCCTCTTACATTGATGAATAAGAGGTTCTGTGTGAAAATTCTATCACTACAACAACTAATTTACTTTTCCTACTTATTTCATCATAAGTTATTCATGAAATTACTTCAATAGACATTAAAATAAATATTGTTGCAGATATCACATCGTAATACAAAACAAAAATATGCACACATTGACACGGTTATTTTGGACTAATGTTGTCAGAAAAACCCAATGTGGGAAAACCGGTGCAGCAAGGGAGGATTTTCTTATTCAACAGTTATGAAAACTAATAGAAACTAGAAAAGACAAGTAAACTGTAAATCTACATGTGGCCCTTGCCACAAGAATCTCTTGTATGAGCAAGTCGTGGTGGTCTTCTAGGAGTCTCTCGCACAAACCAACAACCAGAACTAGAAGGCACATGCCCTCCACGTGAGGGAGTAGATGGAGGTGGCGACAGCAAAGGAACAAGACTCGGAACTTGAGCACTGCTACTGGATGGTGGAGGTGGCATGGCTGCTGCAGCTGCTTCATCTTCATCCCTTATAAGTTCCTCTTCCAGATCTTCAAGATGTATAGTGCCATCCTCCAAATTGTCATCCTCTGGGTGGTTGTCCCAAATTTTATATGTTGGATCCTCATAAGCCCGATCACAATAATGACTCAACAACTTCAAGTTGTAGTGCACATAAACCAAGCTTTCTGCCCTGTTTTCATTGAGTCTGTTTCTTTTCACATTATGTATGAAGTTGTAGGTGCTCCAACACCTCTCTTCAAAAGAAGTATTTACAACCTGTGATAGAACTTTTTTTGCCAATTTTGGCAAAAATCCCTAGCCGCCATATGATTCCCACCATATGAGAGAATCAAATCTGTCTTTGTCGTCCATTGCATGGAAGGTACCAAACAAACCAGTGCCACTAAAGTATCTGCCTATTTCAAGACGCACAGCTGCACATTCCTCCCTGTCAGGTATCAACTTTTCTAATGCATCCAAATATCCTCTAGTTACCTCTTCATCTAAATGGGCTTTGGTCCAAACCCCACCCCCTGGTGCAGGTTGGCCCAACCAAGATGTAGCGCAGTATTTTGGCGTAAGGATATACGCCAAGCAATGTAGTGGAAGATTAAGTTTATTCCACCATACACACACAAAATCGTGAATCAGTTTGTACAAGTCGAGATCACTATTATGAACAATATCTTTTATTTGCCCCAACATGGTATCCATCTGCTCATACACCTCGCCAATCACTGATTTATCTGTATCTGCAAACCGAATCATGTGATAAATGGGCTTGGTGAAATCCAATACTTGTGTCACACTTGACCAAAACATACCATCAAGAGCGGCCTCCTCCACCAATTCAAAACCTCGCCTGTCGGCTGCATTTGTAGCCCTTTCCTTTAATAACTGCCAGTGTGGACTCGATACCATGCTAGCCAATGACTCTCTTACCTTCAAAAGGCACCTGAAGGTGCGGTAATGGCTATCAAATCTAGTCCTCGCAATCTTCAACAACTCCAATCTTGAGTGACTGCCAAAAAGGCCATGGGTATTGCTATGATTTGTAATAAATTTTATCATTTGTTTGCCTTTCTTGTACAAATCACCAATCCATTTGTATTGTTCATTTTTGTTCTTAACTACATCATCAATCAAAAGGTTCAGTTTGTGAACCAAACACCCAGACCAAAATATGTTGGGGTGTTTATCCTTAATAATTGCTCCCGCTGCCTTACAATTAGGAGAATTATCAGTGATGACTTGGATTACATTGTATGACCCAATACGGTCAATTGTTTCAAGTAATGCTTCTGCAATGTTTATGTCGGTCCTGAACTTCTCTGAGTAATCATATGCATTTAGAAAGATGGCACCACTAACAGACACAGCAAGAACACTTATCAATGGCTTGCCTTTTACATTTGTCCATCCATCAGATACAATAGACACCCCATGGTCAGTCCAAGAACTTGTCATTCTATTCAAAGAATGTGATATTTTTGCTTTTTCATGATCAAGTCCAACGGTTCTTGCCTTGTCATACCCAGGGCTCTTGTATCTTTTAGGGGCATCATTTATGGCAAAAACCATTTTTTCCCAATAAGGTGAGCGAAGAATATTGAATGGTATCCCACATGCATAGAGAAACCTGTAAACTTTTGAATCCACATCATTCCTGCACCCCTCATCAAGGAAATTTGATATGGTTCTATGCCTTAACGCTGGTGACCCTATGCCTCCATATCCACTGCCTTGGGAGAATGCTAAATGAGTTCTTTGTGCTTGTGATTGTGAGCTTGGTTCAAAGAAACCCCTTGATTTTTTAGATTTGTATTGGGCTTCCTCCTCTTCCCTTATGTATTTGGCTCTATCTGTTGTTGACACAGCTGCACAAGTTTTGATTCCTATTTGTTTATCTCCATTTCATGGCCTTTTCCTGCAGAGGTGTGTTCTCGCATGGGTGTATCAACCTATGTAATTATTGTTGCAATGGGGGCAATGAAATTTAGTGGTTCCACCACCTTTCCCTGCTTCAGGCCTGTTAACATATTTCCACAATGGGGTTTGGTCTTGTTTAGTTTTTTGAGAGTCATGTTCACCCTCATCCAGCGCCTCCTCACCGAGGTTTTCATCAAATCCACTTTGTCCCCGTTCTTCATCCCCCTCTTCATTTTGACCCCTCCTTTTCCTACTCTCCAGCACCATAATAATCAGAAAAGGGACCAAGAAGAAGAAAATGCCAAGAAATATAACCAGGTCCATGATGCTTGAAATTTGTAGTTTTGAATCTGCAAAATTTAATGGGACTGGGAATGAGAAAATTAAAAATGTATTTAGTTTTACTATTTACTATTTATTAATTTTATTTATTTAGATTCATCATTCATCATTCTAGAATCTAGAAATAAGTTATAACTTGACTAACCTACTAAATTACTAAGTTACTAACATCCTTGCAGGCTTGCTCCTTACTCCTCGATGCTCGCTCCTCGCTCCTCCTCGCTCCTTTGCACAATCTCCTTGGCTCTCCTCCAACTCTTTCAAGTCAAAATGACATAAAAATGCCCTCCAAGCCCTTATAAAACCAAAAAAAGACTAAAACAAAATTTTGTTCGAGTCTGAAATTTTTTTCGCGCTTTTCGCTCCCAGCAGTAGTGCGCGTCACTCCGAGAGCGAAAAATAAAGCCCAGGAGCGATCGCTCCTGGGCTTTATTTTTCGCTCCTGGAGGGCCGCTCCCAAAGCCGCTCCCTATTTTGCAGCAAGCGCAATTTTTTTTATCGGAAGTGCGCTCCAGACCCGCTCCCGAGTGGCTCCCGCCCGGAGTGCAGATTGGGAGCGGGTTCGGGGGGTGGGGGGGGCACTCCCCCGCAACACTGTTCCCAACAGTGTAGTTTCTGGTGCTTTTTAAAAAAATAAACACGCATGGCGCTTCTCCAAATATAGGCATGCCCACTAACGGCACAATTTGAAAATAAAAGTGCCTAAAGTTCCCAATATGTTAAGAAAAGCAAACCAACCTTGTGTATGCAACTGGCACCATGCATGCACTGGAAAACCTATTCCAGGTGCTGGGATGATGATAACAGGAACTCCATGTCCCTATGAAGTAGGCATGTGTAGGATTGTTCCTCATACAAACCATTCACCTCTAGTTTCAGTTTCATTATGTTTGTATATTACATAAGATCATGACTTTGACAAAAAGTAATTGACCACTTAGAATTGGCAGACAGGTAGAAGAATTGCAGTATGAGCTAAATTATGAGGTCTAAAGATTTCAGTGTCGCATTGACACTGGCTTTCAAGGGCATGCCTTGTGAATGAAAGACTCGAACTTTGTTAGCTTAAGGAGGCACAAAGAATTTTTCCAAAGGGAAGAGAACATATGCCCAGTGTTCAGTACCCTATGCTTTCTGTACATATTGATCATCTTGACCTTGCTTCCAATTGATCTGACTTGACAGAATTTATGAGTTACTTCGCAGGCTTGAATTCTATCCTTCTTCCATAGCATCGGGAGCATGTGGGAACATAATCATATAGCATCTGCTGTTTCATGACATATCTTAAGTGCTTTCTATATTTCAATTTCCAACACCTGAATATAATAGGCTATAGCCAGAATTTTGAGGATCCGTTTCTTCACATACCTTTGCAACCCTGTTTGTTCAACCTTTCGCAGTACCTTCGTCCATTGCAAGAAATCAGTCCAGGAAACCTCTCATATACTTGATAGTGTGTGTGCTTCCATATTTATCTGGAAGGAAGGGAAGTCTTAAGGGCACTCCATCAGCATTGGCTTCAGAGGTTTGACATAAGATACTGGATTTGGATACTGAACCCCTGAACCCCTTGCATGTATCTATGGACTTCCTGCAAAACATTTAATACAGTCTAGATTGGAATTGATCAACCAACTCAATGCATCTTTTATATTTCCTTATTCATAGCAGAAATACTGCTTACATAGCACAACAGTTCAGAGGAATTCTCTTATATTACTAGTAGCAATTAAATAAAGCATACCTTGCAAGAGCGCATCATCAAATATCAGATATCATTTTTTTTCGTTACACAGATCAGCAATGCTCGGGATAATATTTGGAAGAATTCTACCACTCTCGAATTCATTTAGATCTTTGGCATCTGACAGCCGGCCAAGTTCCTTTTCTAAGGTAGAGTGAGCATCTGCAAATGCCTGACAGACAAAATGATGATCAAAAACTAGTTGCAGGTCTGCAGCCTAAATTCCTCCCTATACAATGCAGATTCATGAGGTATAGTGTGACTATATCTTAATTAGAGAAACTATTTATGCAAAACTAACCACAACAGATGTGCCTATCCTATATGTGCCATATCTCATACAGCAAAACAAATGCACATTTGGCTCTCATACAATAAACAACACATCTATATTATTTAAGAAGATTATCACAACAGAAATTATTGCTCTAAAGCCTTAGTGGATTTTGTATTGACAAATTACCAAGCCAGAAAAAATTATGGTCTGCTTCACATACTGACTTAAAAATATCAAAAAGTAGTTGCAGAATTTTTACAGAGAATGGCATTGTTATTTTAGATAAAACAAACCTTGACACATTGATGTATGCGAAAGCAATTGCGACCAACATTATTTACTGGATGTAGAGGGTCGTCTATAGGATCATCAATATACAGTGGATCAATACTGAAAGAGGAAAATTAAAGAGCATTAGATAAATACTTGATTAGGTGAATAGTAACCACATAAAGTTAGCAATCTTTATTAGTAAACTGAACAATCAAAGTGTGACCAAACTCTTTCAAATCAGTGTTCCAATAATAAAACATGAAATAGGGTAACTTATTTCTCTAATATTACCGGACATAATACTACAGTAATTTCACAAGCATGGCAACCATAAGCTAGGATCTTTCATTACCTCTGTCCACGACCTCGATTAACATACATCCCACTCCCATATATTGAAACACGCATTTGACGGGGGTCAAACACACATCTGCAAGGACAATCATCAGATGATGTACAGCTATATATGACATGATCTTATTCAAAAGCATGTAGTAAAAGGGAAATAATCTTCAACTAGTTTAAATCTTACCCGAAAAAGTAAAGAAAATCCATCATCAAGCTCCCTAAGTTCTGGACACAGCAAAAATATCAAAGATGCTCAATAATAATTTTTTAAACTATGAATAAAATTATTTGTGACTGCCAAAAAATTTAAAGATATCAGAAAGAAGCATAATCTAGTTATTAATGAATGCAGCTAAAACAGACACAAGTCCTACCTTAAAGTTTTCAAGTCCTTTCTCACTGCATGTGCAGCTGTATTGCTCAAGAATCAGGCAGTGAGAAAGGGATTTAGGACAAGGAAACAATGCTCGGTTAGCAGAAATGTATTGGGAATGATACACAGGTTTACAAAACATGTGCCAAGGATACAATGTTCAAAAGGCCCTAGAGCAATACCCATGATAGCATGTAAATAAACCTATGTTGCACAGGTACCCGCACCCGGGGGTGGGGTTCTCGAACCCATCCCGGGTTCCCGCACCCAAGTACCAAATTCGGGTACGGGTTCTTCCCAGAAGAACCGGGTTCTTCCATGAAGAACTGGGTTTTTCAAAAAAAAAAAAAATTGGGTTCTTTTCCTTTGATGGGTTCTTGGGTTCTTCGGGTTGGGTTCTTTGGGTTCTTCATTAAAAAAACTATATTAAAAAAATATTTTTTTTATTGAAATTAAAAAATAAAATATAAAATAAAATTTAAAATTATTTTATTATTAAGTTTTAACTTATAACAAAGGTAAAAAACTTAAAAAACCCTAAATCTTTAAGACTTTAACTCTTTATGAACGCACACAAGCAAATATCTGATACGTGATTTCATTTAACTTTTAAGTTTTTTCCATTTGGTTGAGGCTTGAGCTGTCCCCGTTTACCATTTCCGGCGGCAGTGGGCAGCTTCAGCAGCAGTGGGCAGCAGTGGGCAGCTTTAGCGGGAGTGGTATTTACAAGTTTTCGTTTTCAATTTTATTATTCCATGAAAAAGTTTCACAAGACCCGCGTGTGTGCATTATATTACACATTTGAACAGTGAACAGTGAACACCCACAGGGGCTCAACTACATTAAGCAGAATTGCCGGAATGAATGTCACAATTTCTTGCTGTTTCGGACTGTCTACAACATGAGCCACAACTGTCAGTCCACTTTTATACACTCAATTTGCCTCCTACAGCTGCAGCATAGCCCCTCCTTGTTGTTGTCAAACACTGAGCTGTAGGGCTTGATTCATGCCACTGTTTACACAAAACAGCTCACTGTTCACTAAGGAACAGACCTCGGCCTCCCTATGCAGAGTCCTGTACCCAACCGAAGCCCTAAACAGAGATGACAATGCCACAAACTTACCTCTACTCAGCCCAGACTTGTTAAATTTTTAATTTTTTATACTATATACTATAATATGAGAAGTATACGTTTCAGTTCTTTTAACCTGAAATAGTTGCAATTAGATTAATAAAGTGCAAAAAATCTTCATCATTTTTTGCATTAATGAATGGCATTACATAAATGCATTTATACACTGAATATAGCTCTGTGCTATTCTCACTATTTTGAAATTTCAATGTCAATGTTGAATGTTCAGTGATGTGCATGTTTAAATGATTATCATTAAAGTTTTCTTGTTTAAAGTTGAAAAAATATACAAATTCAAATTTCATATATATTATTAATTATAATTTATAATTTATAAAATTTAATTATTAAATTTAATATTATTATATTACGCGACGAACCCACGCACCCTGTTTCCAAAAATGCCGTTCAGAATTTAAAGGACTAATCAATTATTCATCTTTGTTACCCAAAATGGTTCCATGGGGCTGCTCACCCCTGGCAAACATATTGGAGATGTACCCATTTTGAAACATCCCCAGAAACTCTTGCCCCGAAAATAGGAACTTTTGAAAGATGTTTTTCAGGGCGTTTTCTGTATATTTTGCTATCAACCCTAATTCCTCTCTCTTCATCCTTTCTGGTCCATTGGGGGTGCTATGCAACCCACCAATAAAGTAAACATAAAAGAAGGAAACAAAAAGCCAAAGGAAACCAATACTACACTCTGTCATCTAGTAACTTGTCTCATTTCCCATCATTCCAACCATCTCATCTTGTGTGTCCTTTATCACATGCCCTGTATTCAGCGTTCAATTCTATAATCAATGTCTGGCCGCATCCAACTTGATCCTTCAACCAGACAAGTGTTTATTTGTATATCCTAGCTGCTGACACATTGGATTATTTATTGTAACCGGCTCAGATGCAAGGAAGAATTTGTGGTATTTCTCTACTACATGAGTCTGAAATCATTAGTAATGATTTTACTAATGATTCTCTTATCTTATCTTGGGTAGATCAGATATCGATGGAGGCTACAATGGTTAGTGAGCAAAATACTGAATATTAGTTGCTTGGGATTGATGACCCCTTGCATTGGATCCCAGAGGAATTGGATCAACCCAAGGCTAATTGGCCAGTACCTAGGGATCCATTTGATACAGGATTTTCAGTCATGGATATGTGGGAATAGTGTTGAAAGATGTAACTATGATCGGTCTTCATAATGTAAATTTTCATGATTAATAAATTGATCATCTTTACTAGGATGCTCTTTTTCATGCTAAGATTTGTTTATTTTTGAAGCACAGGTTTCATGCTCAAGTCAAATTATTATTTTATTCAAGCATGTTCTTCATGCTCATTATTATTTGTACTGGTCAAAGTTGAAGGCCTATTCATAGCCTAGAAGAAGAATTTTCGAAAGATGTAGTTTGGGTCAAATTCACCTCAAGAAGCCAAGTCAGCCCTGCCCAGGAAGAGGCACCTATTCGACTCCCTCTGGAAAAGTATAAATAGAGGTCAAGCTGAGCTCATTTGGAGACAAGAATTCATATCATCTCATCATCTATCATTCTGCAGTAGAGCGCAAAAGAGAGCGAAGTCAGGGAGAGAAAGGGGAGGCCGAAATCTGATCTTTCTAAGGCTCACACATATGAAGGAGAAGGCTTTCTTGAGCTCGCACATATGGAAATTCTGCTAGGAGAAGTCTCTTGTTGAAGTCTATTCTTGTTGTAGTACTTGTTGCTGGACTTGCTGCTGGAAGGATATTTTGAAGGAGGTCTTGACATGGCATCTTGAAGGTCGGAGACTTGTCTTGGTCTTGGGTCTTGGATGTCTCACTTTGATCTGATTCTAAAAGAAGAAGATTTTCTTGGGTTTTCCCCGTTGTGGGGTTTTTCCTAGGCTTGGAGCCTACATCTTTGTGTTATATCTCTTGTGATTTTCATGTTTTGTATATTTTGATAGTTGCTTGATGAAGAGAACACAATAAAAGTAATAAGAAGCCAACAAGCGTTCAAAAGTAATTATCAAGTACGAGAAATCAACCCCAATCAACAAGCATCTTGATTTTTCAACATGGTATCAGAGCAAAGTTGAAGGGAAGACAGTCTGAAGATCACAAATTGTTGGCATTTTGCTTGAAGACACTCTTGCAGCAAATATCTCTCTTTCCATCAAAAGGAAGAAATGCTTGAAGATTATTTTCATAGCAGCCATCACTCTTTTGAGTACATCGTTGAAGCCTCTTCAAATTATTATAAGAAAGCTCTTGTTCAGGTCATTTCATCCAATCTACATGTCCGTGTTAAGGCTACTTCAGGAAAATCTGAAGTCTACAGCATCCAATCAGGGAGATCCGAAAACTTATTATATATAATGTCAGATCACTGAAACAATTTCCTCTTTATTCAAGTTCTATAAATTTGTGAAAGGTCAGATAAAATTTGTGGTTTTTCTCTACTACATGAGTCTGAAATCATTAATAATGATTTTACTGATGACTCTCTTATCTTATTTTGGGTAGATCAGATATCGATGATCGATGGAGGCTACAATGGTTAGTGAGCAAAACACTGAAGATTAGTTGGTTGGGATTGATGACCCCTTGCATTGGATCCCGGAGGAATTGGATCAACCCTAGGCTAATTGGCCAGTACCTAGGGATCCATTTGATACAGGATTTCAGTCATGGATATGTGGGAATAGTGTTGAAAGATGAAACTATGATCGGTCTTCATAATGTAAATTTTCATGATTAATAAATTGATTATCTTTACTAGCATGCTCTTTTTCATCCTAAGATTTGTTGATTTTTGAAGCATGGGTTTCATGCTCAAGTCAAATTATTATTTTATTCAAGCATGTTCTTCATGCTCATTATTATTCGTACTAGTCAAAGTTGAAGGCCTATTCATAGCCTAGAAGAAGAATTTAAAGTCTCTTGTTGAAGTCTGTTCTTGTTGTAGTACTTGTTGCTGGACTTGTTGCTGGAAGGATATTTTGAAGGAGGTCTTGACATGGCATCTTGAAGGTCGGAGACTTGTCTTGGTCTTGGGTCTTGGATGTCTCACTTTGATCTGATTCTATAAGAAGAAGATTTTCTTGGGTTTTCCCCATTGTGGGGTTTTTCCTAGGCTTGGAGCCTACATCTTTGTGTTATATCTCTTGTGATTTTCATGTTTTGTATATTTTGATAGTTGCTTGATGAAGAGAACACAATAAAAGTAATAAGAAGCCAACAAGCGTTCAAAAGTAATTATCAAGTACGAGAAATCAACCCCAATCAACAAGCATCTTGATTTCTCAACATGGTATCAGAGCAAAGTTGAAGGGAAGACAGTCTGAAGATCACAAATTGTTGGCATTTTGCTTGAAGACACTCTTGCAGCAAATATCTCTCTTTCCATCAAAAGGAAGAAATGCTTGAAGATTATTTTCATAGCAGCCATCACTCTTTTGAGTACATCGTTGAAGCCTCTTCAAATTATTATAAGAAAGCTCTTGTTCAGGTCATTTCATTCAATCTACATGTCCGTGTTAAGGCTACTTCAGGCAAATCTGAAGTCTACAGCATCCAATCAGGGAGATCCGAAAACTTATTATATATAATGTCAGATCACTGAAACAATTTCCTCTTTATTCAAGTTCTATAAATTTGTGAAAGGTCAGATAAAATTTGTGGTTTTTCTCTACTACATGAGTCTGAAATCATTAATAATGATTTTACTGATGACTCTCTTATCTTATTTTGGGTAGATCAGATATCGATGATCGATGGAGGCTACAATGGTTAGTGAGCAAAACACTGAAGATTAGTTGGTTGGCATTGATGACCCCTCGCATTGGATCCCGGAGGAATTGGATCAACCCTAGGCTAATTGGCCAGTACCTAGGGATCCATTTGATACAGGATTTTCGGTCATGGACATGTGGGAATAGTGTTGAAAGATGTAACTATGATCGGTCTTCATAATGTAAATTTTCATGATTAATAAATTGATTATCTTTAATAGCATGCTCTTTTTCATCCTAAGATTTGTTGATTTTTGAAGCATGGGTTTCATGCTCAAGTCAAATTATTATTTTATTCAAGCATGTTCTTCATGCTCATTATTATTCGTACTAGTCAAAGTTGAAGGCCTATTCATAGCCTAGAAGAAGAATTTAAAGATGTAGTTTGGGTCAAATTCACCTCAAGAAGCCAAGTCAGCCCTTCCCAGGAAGAGACACCTATTCGACTCCCTCTGGACAAGTATAAATAGAGGTCAAGCTGAGCTCATTTGGAGACAAGAATTCATATCATCTCATCATCTATCATTCTGCAGTAGAGCGCAAAAGAGAGCGAAGTCGAGGAGAGAAAGGGGAGGCCGAAATCTGATCTTTCTAAGGCTCACACGTGTGAAGGAGAAGGCTCTCTTGAGCTTGCACACGTGGAAATTCTGCTAGGACAAATCTCTTGTTGAAGTTTGTTCTTGTTGTCGTACTTGTTGCTGGATTTGCTGCTGGAAGGATATTTTGAAGGAGGTCTTGACATGGCATCTTGAAGGTTGGAGACTTGTCTTGGTCTTGGGTCTTGGATGTCTCACTTTGATCTGATTCTATAAGAAGAAGATTTTCTTGGGTTTTCCCCGTTGTGGGGTTTTTCCTAGGCTTGGAGCCTACATCTTTGTGTTATGTCTCTTGTAATTTTCATGTTTTGTATATTTTGATAAAGAAGCCAACAAGCATTGACAAGTAATTATCAAGTACGAGAAATCAACCCTAATCAACAAGCATCTTGATTTCTCAACATGGTATCAGAGCAAAGTTGAATGGAAGACAGTCTGAAGATAACAAATTGTTGGCATTTTGCTTGAAGACACTCTTGCAGCAAATATCTCTCTTTCCATCAAAAGGAAGAAATGCTTGAAGATTATTTTCATAGCAGCCATCACTCTTTTGAGTACATCATTGAAGCCTCTTGAAATTATTATAAGAAAGCTCTTGTTCAGGTCATTTCATCCAATCTACATATCCGTGTTAAGGCTACTTCAGGAAAATCTGAAGTCTACAGCATCCAATCAGGGAGATCCAAAAACTTATTATATATAATGTCAGATCACTGAAACAATTTCCTATGATATGTGAAGTCTCTATAGCATTGAGACATGCGAAGACACTGTGGCAACCCTAGACAGAGGACAAAGTTTGAGATTTGAAGATCTGAACTTGTGGTAGCAGTTGTACCCTGTGCTGATCTGAATTGTATGTGATATACAAGAGATCCACATCTGATCTAAAAAAGACTAAGATATAAGGTCTGCATTAATCCAAAAGGCCAAGACTAGGATGAACAAGAGGTATCTGAATTCTGAACCCTCTATGAGACATCCAAACATTCTACTAAAGACACCCGAGCCATCTAAGATAGTGACAGCATTCTCTGTGGAGAGACACTATAATGCAAGTCACAAGAGATGCAAGCATTCATAATGATATCAAACAACTACATTTACTACACAAAACATGCAAGCCTTCTACAGCACCATAGTTTACAATGTTCTTTGTGATTTGTGGAGGAAAATGAAGAGTACCCAGTAAAGCTTGAAGCCTCTATCCTACCTCGCTCTTGCCCTAAGTTGAAGAACATTGAAGATTGTCTAGCAACTAATATAAGCGAAGCTTTGAAACTTCTTCTCTGTACTAAGATATCCAGAGCCTACTGTAGCAACACATCCGTCAAGATTCAAGGCATCTATCATTTATACAAGATCTCAAGGCATCCAAAATTTTGAATCATTTAAAGAAATCTGAGTTCAGTAAGGGATGCTTCTCCATGACAGTTTACTATGAGGATATAAGAAGTGAACCATACTCTCAAAACCTCCTCCTATACACAAAGGAAGGAAGTGATACAAACTCTTGTAAGTTCCAGCAATACAGCTTCCTATACTAAAAGCATGCTTTTCATGGCACCTATACTTTTGTGACGTGACAAACTATATGTATGGACAAGCTCATGTTGACAAAATTCACCATGGCAACAACATGTTTTCCTATAACATCTGATATACCTCTGGAATATCTGAGTGGACGTGATATCTAAAAGAATTGAATTATGACATCTTGAGATCGGATAGTACGCTCTCTTGAAGACCGAATCCCTCCAAGGTTCATCTTTATGATTCATATCTATGTATGAGGATAGACAGTAAAAATCCGATAGCAGCATCTCTAATACACAAAACAATGAAGGACTACAATGAGAATATATTTAAGGATCATCCTTATGATACGAATGTATGAGGCAGCATAAAAGGAGGTCTGGCTACAAAACCATCCATTCTGAAGATTGTGATAATACATCTAAAGGCATATGAAGCTCTTCTCTGTCACACCAATATATATAGCAACTATGCCATCAAAACCTATACTTGAAAGGAGGAGGAAGTACAACATGAAGCCGACCTGTCTATGAAGTTTGAAAGGAACCAAGACAAAGCAAGCAGCCCAAAGAAATTTATGATCAAAAGGATTAAGAAGGAAAATGATAAGTCAAACATATTTGGACCAGATCCCTATTATAGAAAGACTACAAGGATGAACAAGTAATAGAGGTACGTATAATATTTGCAATGACCTTTGTGAACTATATTATATATAATGTTAAGTCTTTGAGGTCATGGATAGGCTAACAATCCTATAGACACAAAAGTGTTAGAAAAGTGATCAGAGTAGACATATGAGATATTGTTGATATGTTAGCACACCAAGTATCTCGTCGCATATGAAGACTAGGTCTTGTAATAAAGAAATGAAATGGATAAAAGGCCTGTCAACAGTATCATTAGGGTTTTGTAGCTAACCCATTAGTATGCTTGTAACATTTTGCAATTATTGAATAGAAGGCCTTGATGACTATGGAGAATCTAGGGTTTGTAAACTGGCAAAGATTTGATTTAGGAAACCCTGACTAATTGTTTCTATTCTAAAAAGAAACCCTAGCTCTTGATATTGACAAGCATGACATCAATGACGAAAAGATCTAAGATTAAGAGGGAGTTGAACCTCCTCAAAAGAACAAGTATTTTATACCTACTTTCTTTAATTATCATTGTTTTGTCTATGCAACTTGTTTTTTGTTCTTTCATAATCTTCTAACAAAGGTTGCAACTTGCAAGTCAAGACAAGATCTATCTAAGCTTGACTAATAGATGGAAGAACTAAAAAAATGTAGCAAAGCACATAGACAAGAAGAAAGCATAATGATTTATGCATCAAAGAAATTGATTGCAAAAGAAAAGAAGCTCATTTTAGAGGGAGCTGTCAAATCTTGGATAAAAATACAACACTACTAGTTTGGCAAAGAAACTTGTGATCAAATAAACAAATCGCAAATTTATGGCAAGACCCTTTAGCAAGAAATTGAAGAGTTTTGATATCTTTGTACCAGCAGTTGATTTGTTTGATCCAGAAACACATTGATTGACATTATTGATGTTGATAGAGATACTACTAATGAAAGCGTGAAAGCATAATTATGTTACAAAGTAAGAAGATGGGAAGGTTTGTGAAATCAACTATGAAGAAGTTTGCCTCCATAAGATGTTTGATAAACTACTTGATGACATGTTGAAGCTACATGAAGATTGAGAGAGAACCAAGAAGGTTGAAGCTCATATCGATGCAAGGCAGATAGGAGCCGAGAAGGTTGAAGCTCACATTGATGCAAGGCAGGTAGGAGCCACAAAGGTTGAAGGTCATATTGATACAAGGCAGATAGGAGACAAGAAGCTACAACAGATCTCCACGAAAGAATATGTAGTCGATTAATGAGCATTTTTTAGACAAGATTAGGCGTGTGGTTATTCCTCCCAATTTGAGAGGGAGTGAGGATGTCCTACCTAGTTGAGAGGGAGTGAGGATGTCCTCCCTAGTTGAGAGGGAGTGACACTGTATTCACCATGTGTCATGCATTATAGTCAAGACTAACAATTGTAAGCCCAGTGAAGGCACTGGTAGGGAGAATGGTGGATTGGATAAGTGTTTGGGACCGATATTCTTTGAGGACTTGTATCTAAGATAAGAATAGTTGTAAAAAATCTAAAAGTTTTATGCAAAAACTTAAAAATTCTTTGCAGAAACTTGAAAGATCTATGCAAAAAATTGAAAGTACTTTGCAAGAAACTGAATGTACTTTGTAGAAAATTGAATGTTCTATGCAGAGACATGAAAGTACTTTTCAGAAAACTAAATGTTCTATGTTGCTACAAGTACTTAGAATTCAAATTTCTTCTTCAAAACTTTTCCTATCAGCAATTATAGATAGAACATAAACACAAGGATCATATGAAGACAATCAAGAACAAATATGAAACATTGAGAATTAGGTCCAATGACCAAGGCAAAAACCCTCAAGGGGGAAACCCAAATGATTCTTCTTCTATTAGATTTCTTCAATTGTTTAGCAGATTACACACACACACACACAGAGAATCAGAATCAGAAGGAATAAAGTTACCAATGTTTTATCAACTTACAGCTGAAGTGCTCTTGCTTTTTTCTTGAAGATATCATCCTCCTCTTGATCAAATCTTGTCTTTCACACTTGTTCCAGCTCTTCCCTTGCTCTTGCCCTTCAATTGTTCTCACACTTCTCTTGCACACACTCGACACTTGCTCTCCTTCTTCAAAATGAACATGCTACTCTCAACTCTCACTTGTTCTTACTTAAATAGATGAGAAAGGAGAGGAATTACAAAATGAATTTATGCCTTGAGTCAACAACAGGACAATTGAATTCGGTGAGGGAGGAGTTACATGAGGAGAAGTGTAACTCATCCCAAGAATAGAGAGAGAGGTACACTTGTCTTGAGGAGTTACAATTTGAATTAGGGAGAGAGGGAGTTACACTTAGACATGAGAGAATATTAAGTGAGAGTTACAAATCAAATTGAGTGAGAGAGTTACAAGTGCATTTAATGAGGAGGAGTTACACATTTGCCATATATTGAATTAGTGAGGGAGAGTTACATTCTCTTAAGAGTGGAGTTACTATTTTATTCCAAGAGAGAGGTTCCACCTGTCAAGTAAGAGATTCTCAATTTAATTGACTTATTCCATGAGAATAATGAGAATTCGTTTTCTATTAATCCATTAAAGGTGAATGACTTTAGACTATTTTATAAATAATAATATCATAATAATAATAATAATACTAGTAAGGATAAAATATTAATTCTTAACTTGTATAATCATGATTGATTTGATTTTAAAGTGGATTCCATATGTCGAGATCGTCCTTGATCATTTAAACATGAATTTCTACTTTTGGAAAGTCACTTCCAAATTGAGATGTGACTTACAATTTCTGGAAAGTCATATTAGAATGTCAGAAATGAAACTTTATTATAGGTGGTTCAAACATAACTGAAATATATGATTTCTTCTAGGAGAAATTCATCCCTGAGCTACCAAATTCTAACAATAGCCTTGAGGACAGATATTCTTTGAGGATAGGGTATTTGAGATAAGAATAGTCTTGTGAGGAAATATATGGTGAACATCTGGATGGGGTATGTGCCTAGAGAGGCAGTGGGTGTCCAAATTTATGCCTCCCAACATTGTGCTCTGATAGTGGAGAGATATAGCTTGTTAGTCAAGGCCTTGCTATGTTTGACAATGTTGGTTATGATGACTCCTCCTCTTCATCAAGATCTCCAACTGCAACTGTAGAAGTAGTAGCACTAGCAGTAGTTGCATGCTGAGATAGACGAGTTATGCGCATGCATCGTGGCTAAGTAGAGGAAGTGCCCGCAACTGGAGGAATTGAGGCTGGTACTAGTGGATCTGCATTTAACTGAACAGTTTGTAATGCATCCATCTATAAATCAAAATCCACACCAACATCCTCATCAAGGTCAAACTCTGTTGGGTGAGTCTCCACTACCCAATCTGAGGATGGATCAATGTCTTCCAACACAATGGGATTTGTATAGGCTTGGGAGAGGGGTAGAGGCATTAAAAAAAAAAAATCCAAAAAAAACTCAGCTTGAAGTTCAAGTTGTCGTTTCTTTTTCCCGCGGACTAGCCGGGCCGGTTTAAGATAGGTCGGTTTAAGAGTTATATCCAAACCATAAACCAATTCAAAGGGACTTTTACCAGTAGGTTTTTCCTTTGCAATTCTATCTACCCATAATGCATACTTGATTTTGCTATCTCTAGACCACTTATTATCTCCTACTATCTTCATGGTAATGGTTATAAGATTTTTATTACTTGATTCTGCAAGGCCATTACCTTGGGGATAGTAGTTAGATGAAAGAGATACAATGATTCCATACTTAAAGCAAAAAGATGAAAATTCTGTAGGACTAAAAGCTTTGGCATTATCAGTGGCGATCTTAGCTGAGATGCCAAATCTAGTAATGATTTGATTTTCAATAAAGTCCATAATAACTTTTTCAATGGCATTCTTAGCAGGAATGGCTTCTACCCATTTAGTGAAATAATTAGTAGCAGTTATAATCCATGAGTAGCTATTGCTAGAATTTTCATGAAATTTCCCAATGAAATCTAGACCCCACTACTGAAAGGTACCTCAACAACTATAGGTTGTAAGGGCAGGGAAGCTAGCTTCTATTTCCTAGTGAATAGTTGACAAGCTTGGCAACTCCAAACAAACTTATACACATAAGAAAATATTGAAGGAAAGTAATAACCAGCTCTGACAATTTTGTGGGCGGTAGTTTTTGCAGCATAATGGCAACCACAAAACCTTGAATGAAACTTAGAAATTAGCATTTTAGACTCAATTTCATCAACACACCTAAGTATTATACATTCAAGATTTCTCCATCCGAGGTCATCCTTCATAAGGCAATATTTAGTTGCTTTCAATCTAAGCACCCTTTTTTTATGAGCAACTAAATGGTCAAGACATGTAAGGTTTAACAAATAATAAATGATGTCCCTGTACCAATCATGCTCTACTAATCTTTGCAACTCAAGTGAAGATGAATCATTTAGACAAATCAAACCAAGAGCTTTTTCATTACCTTCAGTCAACATCTCAACCAATACTTGACCTTTGACTAACTCAATGGGTTGAATTTCCAAGTCATATTCTTGGATCTTAGTAACCCAACTAGCACGAGTCCCTAAGCAATCAGTCTGAGTTAATATATCTTTAATGGTAGAATGTGGGACAAAGGCAATGATCTTGGAATAACCCACATAAGTCATAAAGTGCTTAAGAGACTTGACCAAGGCATATGCTTTGCTTTTCCATGGTAGTATAATTTAACTTAGAATTCTGAAGTGCTATACTCATGAAAGCAATAGGTTGCTCGTGACCTTCCTTATTCCTTTGTAACAAGACACCAGCAATTGTATCTTCTGAAGCAAAAGAAAAAATCATGAAATCTCTCGAATAATCGGGGCTGACTAGAACAAGAGCTTTTGCAATAGCCCCCTTGATTTCTGAAAACCCGTTTTACTATCTTCTTTCCATAAAAACTTAGCATCTTTCTTTAGAATACTTTGAATAGGGGCTTAGCTATCTCTTCATAGTTTGGAATAAATATCCTAAGAAAGTTTGTCTTCCCAAGGAAGGACTGAAGGCATTTGAGATTACCAGGAAGAGGAATATTTTGGATTTCCTCTACCCTTCCAGGGTCTATCTTAATCCCATCATTGGAGATGACTGACCAAAAAACTTCCCTTCAGTTATTCCAAATACAGACTTAACAGGATTCAAGAAGATTCCAAACTCTCTACATCTGACAAAAACTTGCTTGAGATGATCTATATGATTGATACCATCCATAAAAAAACCATAAGATCATCTTCATATATCTCAATGATTTTTCCAATTAAACCCTTAAAAGCATAGTCCATGGCACTTTGAAAGGTAGCCCCACTTTTAGTTAATCCAAAAGCCATTCTAATGTATTCGAATGTACCCCATGGTGTGGTGAAAGTAGTTTTGTTCTTATCTTCCTTCTTAACCTATACTTGATTATATCCAGAAAAACCATCTAGCAACGACATCATTCTTGAACCCATTACTCTTTGCAACATAGTCTCCATGTTTGGCAAAGGGTAATTATCTTTTTTACATGTTATATTTAGGTTTCTAAAATCGACACAAATTTTGATCGTTCCATTCTTTTTCTAACAATGACCAAGTTAGAACACCACATTCAATGCCTAGTTTGAGCGATAATACCAGTTGCAAGCATCTTTGAATGCTCCTTTTGGACTAAGGAAGCCGACTTAGGATTTATCTGCCTAAGTTTTTTACGATAGGGTTTAGCATTTTCATCCTTTAAAGGGATAGTGTGTTCCATGACATCGTCCCTATAACCTTTTAGCTCATCATATGAAAATGCTAAAACATCCCTATATTCATGAAGTAAATCAATCAACTTTTTCCTTTCTTCATCACTAGTACCTTTACCAATTTTCACAATTTTAAGGTCACTCGAGGTATCAATGTTTACTTCAATGAACTCCATTGGATCCATCTTATTCTCATCTTTCTTCTTTGTGGCATAATGTCGATCAAATGTTGCTCCAAAGCTACAATGTTCCTGGGAGTAGGATTTGTAATATCTTCATGGTTATCAAATCCATCCTCCTTACCAACTAATCTTAAAATTCTCAAATTCAACCAAATTATTAAGAAAGAGAATCACCTATTTCTCATCATCG
Source organism: Pinus taeda (assembly GCA_000404065.3). Lineage (NCBI taxonomy): Eukaryota > Viridiplantae > Streptophyta > Pinopsida > Pinales > Pinaceae > Pinus > Pinus taeda. The sequence continues at coordinate 109,996 of APFE031506261.1, read as the reverse complement.
AAGACTTGCCAATGCTCCATAATATCAAGTACAGAAGGTCTAAAAATAATTTCCATTTTAACCTTATCCTTTAACAATTCATCAGACAACTGCAGAGTAGATGTCGTTGCAGCAAGTTCATCTGCCAAGTTATTCGTTTCTCTTGGGATAGCTTTGGGGTCAAGAGCATCAAAATATTCCATAGTATCCCATATAGCATTTCGATAGTTTTTTAATCATTGATTTTTACATGTAAATTTGTTCTTAATCTGCATTATAATCAAATCAAAGTCCCCCTTGATACTAAACAGCTTAATATTCAAGTCCTCTGCCAATTCAAGACCCAAAAAATTACAATAAAGCTTCATACTCGCAACATTGTTGGTTGCTTCAAATTCCAATCTATAGGCAAATTTGAAAAATGTGACCAAGGGTAGACTTAAACACTATTCCAACACCTTTACCATGCCTAGAAGATGCACCATCGAAACTCATAAACCATACTTTATTTAAATCACCCAACTTTTCATCAACCTTAACATCTAAAGGAATTATGGAGTTAGACATGATGGCATAATTCCCAAGGTTAGGTTGTTCCTTTATTATCTCATTATGGGGGCTCTTGGGATCTTCAACATGGAATATTCTTTCAGGCTCTCTATTAGGTCTAAGATATCCTAAACCTGTAGGAGAAGAAATCGTAGCAAATGACCAATTCATTTGAATTCTTCCTCCTAGATCAGAGGCCCACTTCTTAGACAACATCTAGTATATCAACTACAACTATGACCATTACAATCATTATGTCATGGTAAACTGATAAATGCTTCTAAATCCTTGATCAACCCATGAACTTCAATCTTCTTAGGATCCATGGCACATATGTCATAGTAAGGCCTAGAAATTCTCAAATTGAGCTGCTCCATGACCCTCTTGGTCATAACACAAGCCGAGAAACTAGTATCCAACATGCAGTTATATAATCGATAACCGTTAACCATCAAAGTGATAAAAAATGGTCGATGCTCTTTGTTATCTGAATCCATACTTTGCAAATATAGGGTGGCACCCTCATAGACAGTTTCAGGAGCCTTTTCCTGAGAAATATTAACATGAGGAGCTTCAATCACATTCAAAAACTTAGCATGATTCATCTTCACCTGTGCTGCAAAGATTAGTAGAATAATGCATTATTGATTTTTGCATTATTCAACCATCCTCCCAAATCAATATTCAATCCAGAGCTAGAACCAGTGTTAGAACTTCGAGGGGTAATTTGATTATTGCTTTGATCCTTACTCCTTATTTGATAAGTTAACCCTTTATCTTTCGCAATCTCCAAGACTTGCTCTAGAGAAGGCTTTTAACCAAATAGTTCAACCACAATTCATTTTCTTGACTAAAATTATTGATACTATAGGAGGATGTAATAGTCCTAACAACACAACTATTTTCCTTAACTTCCATCAAATCCTCCATAGATAAATGATACTCCTTTCCAACAACATTTATTTGATTACTTGCCCCAAGCATCCCACTGTCCATGATCCGCTTTACCGTGGGGCAAGTAGCTCCTTCATGAGAGCATCACAAGCCCTACAATAAGGCGGAGTTTCATCCACAATATTGGCAGATTCAAGTGGATTTGGTGGTCTCTGCTCATTAGGCTCATTAGATGGGCCCTTCTTCTGCCAAGCATTATTATTTTGATTATTATTATTTCTAGGTTTGAAACTCTATGCTTGAGATATTTCCATTTGGACCAACCTAGCCTACATGGCAATCATTTTCTTAGCATGGTTTGATATTAACTTTGCTTGATTAAGTTCCATGCTTTCAAGTTTCTGCAATAATTTCTGCATAGGGTCATCATCAGATTCTTTAATTTCTTTTCCCTTAGATTCTTTCAATTTACTTGGATCCCTATCAAAACCTCGAATTCAAACTTCCCAGATGCTCTCTTATCCTTTTCAATTTCCTAAGCTAAAACTTGAGCAGCCTTATAATCGTTAGTTCTTGCACGTCTCAACTCATAAGAAGTATCGGCATTAAAGGCATCAATATAAAAGTCCAAAAGATATTTGTCAGGAGGTTTATAATCTTGAGGTAATTCCTTAACAATACCATTAAACATCTTATTAAATTCCTCTATTGTTTCATTTTCTTTCTTCTCTATCACGCCGATAGCTTTAACCAGATGTCTTTCTTCTCTCTTATCTCCATATTTTTCTTTAAAGGCATTAATAATCGCCTGTAATGAATTGAAGGAATTATTAGTCTTTTTTGTAAACTAATCCAAAGCATCTTCCTCCAAGGAAAAACAAAGAGGATCATCTTTACATCTTCATGATTATAGTTGGCACCTCTAGCATATTTACCCAACCAAGAGCCAAAAGCTTTTAGATGAGCATTAACACTAACCGCATAATTGCCTTGAAAAGAGGGTAACTTATCAATACCAATCTCCAGGAGGTCATGGGGATAACCTTAAATGTTAGCAAAGTTACAAGGGGTGAAGACATCCATGATGTCTTGCTTAGCAGGGTCAGGGAAAAGCAAATGGATATCAGAGAGAGCTTCCTCTCTGAGATTAACAAGAAGTGTACGAAAAGAGAGCTTATGTAATCAAACTCTGAGAACCCTTTCAGGATCCCGAGTAGGATTAACCAAGCTACTTGGATGCCTCCTAATACACGTTGTTGTAGAAGATGACAGAAACAAAGTCGCCACTTGAACAAAAATCTAACTCTAAGAAACTCAAGATGCTAGGAAGGAAGTTAGTAAAGGGAACCAAGGACAAGGAACTTATCCTGGTGAGGGATGAAAAGATGAGAGATGAGAAGATGAAAATGATTAAGACGAATGTCACAAAGCCAAGGTCCAATAAATTGGTCGCCGACAACAACGCCAAAAAATGTTGTCGCTCAAATTGTATAGGCATTGCGACAACAACTCTAGTCGGGAGTTGTCACCTTGATCCCCAACCTCTCTATTCTAGTTGTCTCCCAACAGCAAGCTATGGGGGGTAGACCCTATGGAAATGAAATGATGAAGGACAAGTTGGGAACCAACTAGTCAGGGAGACACGATCGAGTGGCCTAGCACTTAGTTAAATCTAACAAGAAATTAAGGATTAGATTGAATTTATATATTTGAGACCAATGCCTTATAGAGTCAACACTCTTGCCTTATAAAATTGAGACCAAGTATCAGATGGACAATCGCTACTTTGATGCTTCACTAACCTAAATCGAATGCAAATCCTAAATCCTAGATGCGATGCAAAGATCTCAGTTACTTTTAATTAAATTCCTAGTCTAAGTATGACCTTCCCTTAACTATTTTGAAGTTAGGCTCCAAGGTAGGTTGTGGGAAGGAGGCCAACAGGGAGCAAGCAAGAGCTTGATTAAAGATACCTTTTGTTAGGCTCCTATCACTTGGTGCCTCTGGCGCTGCAGAGACTATGGCTCTGACAACTGCAAGGTCACCGTGTTAACCACCAAAGAGTTGCTAAGCTCCTCAAGCTAGATGAGAAGGGTAGCCCTAAAGGTCTATCAACCAAGTTTATGCTTGGAGGTAAGTTATTAATGCAAGTTAAATTAAATTGCAATGCAAGGATGGAGAGTGAGTTTTACGCTAAGACTCTCTTAATGATTGAGTACTTTAAGTTATGATCAAATTTTTAATGAAGAAAACAAGTACTTGACAGTAATATTCAAGAGACCATCTTAACCATAAAACAAGTGCTAATGTGATATCAAGATGTGCCCAACAACAGAAATGACTTGTCAATATGCTCAAGATAGCAACACTATAAGCTAATAGTAACATTTAGAGCACCCTTCTACTCAGCCAAAGATAATGTAGCCAATGTTCCTTAGTTAAATAAGAAAATGCCAATGGCCATTCAACTTAAGAGATGTTCAATTTAAGCAAGAAGATTCATATATCCCTAGCTCTTAAAGCACCAATGTTAACATCTTATGAATCACTGAAAGCACTTGAGTGATTTATGATATTCAGATTTCTAATGGCATAAATGAGAACAGAAGTAAGCTACTTCTTATGCAATTAGAAACCTCTAAAAAGATGCTCAATACCAATTATTCAAGATGCAATCAGTTAAATTCACCAATCTTCAGATCTTAGATATCACAGTGATTCTCAATCACTTCAAAGGCACTCAATGATATTCTTTGAAAGCAAGATACTCAAGATGCCAAAATCATTCAATATGATTATGGAATTAGAGCTTATTAATAATCGTTAGAGATTATGAACAAGCTCATAAGAAACAAGTGAATGTTAGTATTCTTATCCAGTATGACCAAATAGCACTTCAAACAATAGAGCAGATTTCTCCCACAGTGAATGATAGAAGCCTTACGCTGTTTATGCTCCAATGTATGACAGCAGTGATTTAACTTTTGTATGCAAGGTATGGATGCAATTACGAGGCAGCAAAGATACCAATGTTAACAGTGATCTTGAAACAAGAAAATGCAACACGATTTAAGCTATGCCATGCAACTTCTACTCTAACAAGAGAGAAAGAAATGAGATGGTTAGTATCTAACCATGAAAGAGGCTATCCTTATCACCTTGATAGATCACAAGAGAGCAACCAATGCACAAGAATACTGACAATAAATTTTAAAGGTAGAGGGAAAGCACTAGATCTTAAGAAACCTTACCGTTAAGAGATATCAGTCCACTGAGATGCTACTGCAAAATAAAATCAGACCTCTTTTTATGATTGTTATGGGTTATTTTTAAGTGAGCAAGCTTGTACCGAAAGCAGTCCCAAAACAACTTCAGTTATTTATAAGCAATTGAAATTCAACACGTGACCCTATGAAAAGACAGTCATGCAACTGTTGTATTCGACTTCAGAGATCAAAAATTCTCACGAGACAAATGACTTAAATGAGACTCGACTCTTGCAATGATCTATTGGTGAGATTAAGATGTTTGTCAATGATTCTTCTTTGGATTTCTTTACCACTGTTATGAAATTGTAAGTGCTGCTAGCAAATTATGAGGAAAACATATAAGTTAGAGATCAAACCAGTCAGCCCAAGGGCTAGATGAAACCAAGAAGCCTGCTCATGAATTTCTTTAAGTAGATGATGCTCCTGCAAACACAAATTATACCCCAACTTCTCTGCATACAACGATGAATCAACTCAGAAAATTTTTATCGATTGCCACACTGACCTAGGCATGGCAATTGAAGGCCAATGAGACCCTACAGTGAAGAGGAAAAAGGGGCAAAGAGACCTGTTGAGGGTAAATAACAGCCTAAGTAGGCTTGCCGCAGAGGAAGGAAGGCCTTTCCAGCCCAGCGAGCCGAGGGAGAAGGCTACAGACGTCACGGCCAAAGCTGGACAGACCTGTGGCTAGGGGCTTGAAGGCCACCGGAGGTAATGGAGGGCAGGAAAGAGGGCATAAGGCCCTGCAGCTTAGGAAGTAACGCCACTAAGGCCTACGGCAGAGAGGGGAGGACGAAATGGGAGTAGGGAAAGGCAGGAACAGAGTTGCAGTGGAGAGATAAGGAGAGAAAAAGGGTTGCGGAGGCCTGAAGAGTCGCATGGGAAAGGAGGCTCAAATCAGGCAGCGGAAAGCCCGGGAGGGCAGGCCGTGAGGCTTAGGAGGTTGTGGAAGAGGAAAATGGTGATGGAGGGTTTGAAGAGGGATTTAGGGCCACGTCAGGCAACAATGGAGCCTAGAGACGCTTGTGGCCAGGCCTGGAAAGGCTACACTTGGGCTAGAAGCCTTGAAATTGCTTGAAACCCTCACAGAACTCAAAAAAGTTTCAGATCTAAAATTTCTCCTCAAATGATCGCAAAAAAAATCCCCTGAAGGCTGGCATTTTATTCTGAAGCTTGACCGTTGAACTTGGAAGAACAACAGAGGGTGGATCTTGCCTTCCTAGGCCAAGATCCACCTCTAGAAACCCTCTTAAAAAAATTCCAAGGACTGAAACCCTTGATAATTCTTCAGATCTAGCTTGAAAGTCACCTGCACAAATAAAATTTCAAAGCCCAAAAAAAATATGTAAAAAGTTTAAATTAAAGCCTAAAACCCCAAAACCCCAATCGCACACAAGGATTAGAAAACAAATTTATTTACAAAATTTTAATTTACAATATTCACAATGATTCATGGCTTTTATAAGTAGGTCTATTCATTAAATGCACAATAGTTAAGAATAGATGAAATAATTTAAATCGTTGATAAGTGGCCAAGATCTATGCAAAAAAAGCAATTGTTAGATAAGGCCTGAAATTTAACAAGGTGGGCTCTTAAGCTTTCTTGTCTAGGGAGTTGGCTGGTCCAATAGAAGACTTCCCCTCACACTCAAGATCTGAATCCCTGAAGTCTCTACACACTTAAGATCAAGCTATTAGATCAATAGGGGATAAATAAACACCATAACCCTCAAGATCTAGAGATACCAGCTAGATTGATCAAGTTATAATGCCTTCTCTAAACCCAGTAACTAATGCAAGATACTTGTGCAAATAGTTAATCCACTTAATGGCTAAAGAAAAAATAGCTTATAAAATATTATTCACTAGAGCATTAAGAAAATGATCCAAAATTTACGACAAAGAGCAGAAAAGGAACACCACCATGAATAAACCCCAAAGTCTTTTTATTATTTCCAGAAAAATTACAGCAACAGAGCTGGACTCAGAGCTTCATTACAAAATTTTCTTGTAACTTGAGAAGCAAATGACTTCTAATTAAGTGGTAAATAATGGCTAGTTGGTTTGATTCCCGTCAAAATAATCTCGATCGTTGATAGATATTTGATCATCTTTTAATCTCCACCTTCGAAAATCTTTATTTTTGAGGAATTTTCGAATTTCTCATCAAAATCACTTTTTATTAGCTCAAAAATAATTATTTTGACCTAATTTCATGAAAAATTTGACTTTGACTTAACCACCAAGGCCCAAAGATTCAATTTTTCTTGAAATTTTCAATATTCCCTTGGTGGGGGGTCTCCAAAAATTAATTTCTTTAAAGCCCACGAATTTTCCACTTGGAGAATTTAATTTCTCTAGGACTTTTAATTTTGACTCTAATTATTTATATTTTTGACCTAGGATTTTAATTTATTTTTGCCAGGAAATTTAATTACTTAACACTTGAGGGGATTAATAATTTTTTCCACCCTCTACTATTTTAGCCATGGTGTCTAAGTATGAAGGGCCCATGCATCAAAATAGTTTTTACATAAGATAATTACATTTCAACCCTCAAAGGGGGGAACACCCGTTCGGCATAGACCCTCAATTTATTACCCAATTTTGCAACTCAATATATTCTAGTAAACCAAGTAATTTTTAATAAAATAATTTAACCAATTAGCTTAAATTATTCCCAAAACACTTTTACTAGACTCGACTAAAACACTAGGACTCACCTAAGTCCTTGACAATAAATTCTATTGGGAATCACAATTGTCGTTAAACCAAAATCTGCAGGTGTTAGTCAACGATTGCATCGCCAGAGATAAGGATCCATGAGAGTCGGTTACCGTTGGTTTATCAAATGTCCAACAATCTCCCCCCCAACGCGAGCCGAGTGTGTATTGAACTCATGGCCTATGCTCAAAAACCACTTGTTGGGAATCACGATTTCTGTTAAACCAAAACCCGCAGGTGTTAGTCAACGATCACATCACTGAGCTAAGGATCCACGAGAGCCAGTCAATCCATGTCACGAAACACACAGGGCGCGTTGGTTTATCCAATCTCAACCACACTAGCTTTAGGGTGACGTTAGAAGGAAAAACTTTGTCGATCATCTATGTTTAGAAACACAAATGAATTAGTGAGACGAAAAACCTCCTAGGATGAAATTCGTCGCCAAGATTGTTGGAATTTCTAAGTCTATCCATTAGAAATTCTTCCTGTACTATCTGCTTCATTTCTTCCTACTTGTTCATTTACATAACAAGTTATTTACCATGTGAATGCTAAAAATAAATACAAGTACAGTATCAACACATACAGATCATCAACTGAAAGAAACAAGCACACAAGTGACATTGTTATTTTTGGACTAATGTCCCCAGAAAACCCAATGCGAAAAAACAGGTGCAGCTATTCAAAGGGTTTTATTATTATGCAGTTTCATAATACAACCAGGATGCTAGAAATGGCTCACCCAACAGAGAATGCCCTCGGCAGTAGTACCTCTCAGTTGAAGACAGATATTTCAGCTAAATCACTGAATGAACGATCCCACAACAACAATACAACTTGTGTTGCTCTATGTCACCCTATCCAACTCTCCAACTTCAATATACCCCACGAAATCTCCATGCACTGCCTCTAGGGACTGCGTCAACCTCTCTCGACTAGCGTCAACCTATTTGGCCTAGCATCAGCCTCTCGGGGCTTTGCGTCACCTCTAGAGCCTCTGCATCTCCCACGTTGGCCCTCCTTAGACTCTGTGCAGCTCCTAGCTGACTTTGCATGGCCTCTGGCTGTCTCCGCGTGGCCTCTAGCTAGATCTGTGTCAACCCTCTCCCGACTTCTGCACTGATGCTCCCGGTACTATCTCTGCCTCTCTGCTACTATATTCACTACCCATCAGCTGCAACTTTGATCACTCGTTCGATTTCCTTAGCAAGCCCTGCCCTAGAAAATCAAATTCTTGATCAACTCGATGTGTTCTCCAACTGACCCTCAAGCCTCTCTTATACTTTTCTCGTTGGTTCATCAACAACCGAGATTAAATCTCTAATCAATGGCTAAGATTAGATTTAGCTTGATCCATGACTTTTGGACCATTCTAACTCAATTTTATGTTAATTCCCATTAATATTTTCTTTTTCCTCAGTTTAGACATAGGAACTCCATTAAAAATATTAATTATTTTAATATCTCCCAAATTGGTTAGATTCTGTGCAAACCATTTCTAAGTCTTAGAGATCTCATGTGCTATAGCCTCTGCACCAATTTTCATGGCTAGAGCACATCCGATGCTACCCCAAATCAACACTCCCTCTTAGCGAGGATTGTGCTCTAATAATACCCGTCACTGAGTATCACCTTAATCATCCAGCATCGGTCCCTGTGCTGTTGCTAGGCCTCCCTACCCAACATCCTCTACACCGTTGCATCATGTACTGCTACCCATGGCCCTGTCACTACCATTGTTGCATTCGTACGGAAGCTCCCTCTGCATCAATGCTGCTGCCCATGGCCCAGCCACTGCCACTACTGCATCTGCATTGCATCCCCTCTCATCATGCAACATCGTGCTGCCCACCCACTACCACTGCTAACTGTTGCACTGCAACTAAGTTACTGAAAAGTATGTAACTGATCCTCCCAACTCTGACATCTTTGTCAGGCTAGAAACACTCCCGACGTTGAAGCTCCCTTTGTCGTTGACAAGTGTTCCTGCTACAGACCTTTGCGCTGCTGCAACAACTCCATGCCACTCGCACTATTGCCTCACATTGTCCTGGGACTCCTCCACTGTAGCACTCTCTATCACTCAATCCGCATCCGTCTCTACCGACATTTGCCAGTCCTGCTACTCCTCTTCGGGGCTCCCGTACCCAAGTATAATCCAAGAGGTTGGGTACCTCGAGGATCCTGCGCCTCATCTCCTATAGTCCATCTGACTATAGCTCGATGTCTCCCCACCTCTTCTCTCGAGGTGCATGAGCACTCATGGCATAGTTGTCATCAGTCTCCACTTCCTTCTCCGCCTTAGCCGGCGCAACCTTGGTTTCAGAAGCCCCTCCCTTGCTCTTCTTCCTAGGACACTGGTTCACATAATGACCTAGTTCCCCACAATGGAAGCACTTGACCTTGGAGAGGTCCTTCTTTCTTTTCTCCTGCTTTCCCGCAGATGCGAGAGCTGCATCGTCTTCTTCCTCCTTAATACTGACCCTTTTTCCGCTACTCCCCACCTTAGACACCCATCTGATCTCTTCTTGATGAAGAGTTGCCCACAATTCCTCCCAATCTGGAAGGCTCGTGCTGCCTAGTATGCTCTGGACAAATACCTCCCAATCCTTTGAGACTGCGTTCAATGCAGTCCTCACCATTATTTCCTGATACAGTGTGGCCCCTATGGAAGTTAGCTGATCACGAATCTCCTTCAATCCACCGAGGAAGACATCTTTATGCTCTCCCTTCTGCATCTGATACGAACACAGCTGATTTTCAAGTAACATCCTCCTCAGTATGGAAGTATGCTAGTACAATTTCTTTAGGGCTTTCCACATCTCATTTTTCGTTTCCTTCTCGACAATATGTGGCACCACATGATCCTTGACACCATCAAGGATTGATGCACATTTCCCTGGCCATTGCCTCTTCATACTTGTCATTTTCAGCTAGGTCAACCGGGATCGTTATCATTTTCAAGGCGAAGTGTTTGATGTGATAACTGTCTAGAATGGACAAGATCTTGGCTTTCTCGAATACAAAGTTTGAAGCTCTATCCAGTCTATCCTGATCTCTTAGCCCATTCACTACAATTTCGTTGCTCCTCTTTCAAGTCTCTCTACTTCCCATCTAGAAGTTCTTGATTTGACTCCCTGTGAGCCTCGATTTCCCTTCTGGAAATCCCTCTGCCAATCCTCGGTAGCAACTCCCTCCTCCTTGGTCTTGCCCTGTTAGGTACTGTTCTGACCACAGTACCCCACCAGCTTCGCTCTGCAACCCACAGCCTCCTATGCCCTGGCAGTCTGAAAGTTAGAGACACTAGGCTCTGCGCAATCTCGCACTGGCACAATCTACACCTCCTAGCCACAACATCGATCCTTCCTAGCTGAGAAAGATGACCGAGCACTGCATCGGTCAGGTCTGCTCCTCTCTGCCTCAGCGTTGATCCTCCTCCTGGCTCGAATTGATGACGCAAGCTCTCTGCATCACCCCTTTCTTGCAAATTTTTGTTAGGAACAAATTTTGTCACTCTCGACAGTTGTTTCCATTATTGTTGCTCTACTCAGTTCATGCCTTCAGTTATCCTGTGATCTGCAACCACGCTCTGTTACCATGTTGGAATTTCTAAGTCTATCCATTAGAAATTCTTCCTGTACTATCTGCTTCATTTCTTCCTACTTGTTCATTTACTTAACAAGTTATTTACCATGTGAATGCTAAAAATAAATACAAGTACAGTATCAACAGATACAGATCATCAACTGAAAGAAACAAGCACACAAGTGACATTATTATTTTTGGACTAATGTCCCCAGAAAACCCAATGCGAAAAAACAGGTGCAGCTATTCAAAGGGTTTTATTGTTATGCAGTTTCAGAATACAACCAGGGCGCTAGAAATGGCTCACCCAACAGAGAATGCCCTCGGCAGTAGTACCTCTCAGTCGAAGATAGATATTTCGGCTAAATCACCGAATGAACGATCCTACAACAACGCTTATGTTGCTATACGTCACCCTATCCAGCTCTCCAACTTCAATATACCCCACGAAATCTCCCTGCACTGCCTCTAGGGTCTGCGTCAGCCTCTCTGGCCCAGCGTCAGCCTATCTGGCCTAGCGTCAGCCTCTCGAGCCTCTGCGTTAGCCTCTGAAGCCTCTGTGTCTCCCATGTTGGCACTCCTTAGACTTTGCGCAGCTCCTGGCTGCCTCTGTGTGGCCTCTGGCTACCTCTGCGTGGCCTCTGGCTACCTCTGCGTGGCCTCTAGCTGGCTCTGCGTCAACCCTCTCCCGGCTTTTGCGCTGATGCTCCCAGTACTATCTTTGCCTCTCTGCTACTGTATTCACTACCCCTCAGCTGCAACTCTGATCACTCCTTCGATTTCTTCAACAAGCCCTGCCCCAGAAAATCGAATTCTTGATCAATTCGATGTGTTCTCCAACCGACCCTCAAACCTCCTCTTATACTTTTCTCATTGTTTCATCAACAGCCGAGATTAAGTCTCTAATCAATAACTAAGATTAGATTTGGCTTGATCCATGACTTTTGGACCATTCTAACTCGGTTTTATATTAATTCACATTAATATTTTACTTTTCCTAAGTTTAGACATAAGAACTCCATTTTAAAATATTAATTATTTTCATTTCTCCCAAATTGGTTTGATTTTGCCCAAACCATTTCTGGATCTTGGAGATCTCATGTGCTATAGCCTCTCCACCAATTTTTGTGGCTAAAGCACAACCAATGCTACCCCAAATCAACAAAGATAATAAGCTTACCTAGGTTGTTACATACATACATGGTCTTACTAGCATCATTTAATTAACATTTTGCAGAATGGACTTACAACTCTGACAAACTGATGATTGATGATGATGAATCCAGGATTATATGAATGCTCGAACATGATGGAATCCCTTTGCGAAAAAGTGTACTGCTATAGGGTAGTTGACACAGAGTGGTCAACAATACTCATATATTTAAATGTCATTACTGAACTTCAAAATATCCTCACAGAAAAACCCTGGAATCTATATCAGAAATATCATAACTACAAAATATGTATCACCTTTGGAACAAACTTGGATTCAGCCAAGCCTATAAATATCCCATTTTAGCTTCCGTACTCCAAATCCTACCAATCGGGATACAATAACAAGAATATTTGACTGTTTTAAGCTTTCTATCATACTATTTCTTCATGACAGCAAATTGGAAGGAAGCATTTTCATCCTAGAGATTCAACTAAACTCTCAAGCAGTCAATTTCTATACCTGGTTTATTGATCGACCAGTATGGTGTTGATGCTGAAGAAACCTTGTGATCAGTAATACCTGCATGTACATCAACAAAGTAACAAACTAGGTAAAAAACTTGCTTCTGCATTGATATGAAAATCACCCAAAAAATATTCAAATGCTTACTTATGATAACAAAAAATACCATTAATGTAGAAATGCAGGTACAACAAAATGTAAGGAACAAAACATGGCCAGTTTGTTTCTTCATAAAAATAGAAAAACACTAAAAGATCTGGAAGCTACCTTATGAAAGATCCATAAACATTAATACAGGCAAATAGATGATTTGCACCTTTCTAATCATTTTCCAAATCCCATTCGTGTTTGGGGACATAAAAAGAAATCAGTTAACTCTACCACCAGCTGTTCTAAGACGTAGGATACAAGCATTATCAAGAATGGTTGGTGTTAACTGTCCATAATTAGCTTGTCTGGTTCATCGTCAAATTGCAAGGCTTAAATTTTGAGAGACAGTGGAAAATGCCATGCTAGAGGAAAGAAAATGCAGCCTTTAAAGTGAAATTCAAAAAGTAAAGAAAGGACAAAGAACCAAAAAAAGCTACAGATGCTGTCAATCTTTCTTCAATATGGTATTTATGGCATGAAGCATTAATCACCATATATAAATAATCTTTTATCTGGAAGGTGCTACTTTTTATCTTGATAGCCTCCTATTCTAGATGTAATTGCACTATTTTCAAAAGTGATACATTAGGAAACAGCAACATGTAATCTAAAGAGAACATTCTGAATTCCCCAATCCATTTCTCAAACTAAAAACTGTAATTCCGGATATTTTACTTAAAAATATCTTTATTAAACCAGCAGACAGGTTTAACAATATATCTTGAAACAACATTCTATCTGCTGCAAATGCTATTTATGATATATTTTACACTTACGTGGAAACCAAATCTCTCTCACCAAGTAGATATCCATAATATTTGCAATATATAAACTTTAAAGTAATCCACTGAGGATATAATAATAATATATTGATGTTGCCTGGTTTATTGTTGGATCTTCACATGGAATTTCCATTGTCAGTACTGCAATCTCCAAGTATGTTTTGACTTCAATTTGCTTGACATCTTTTTCAGTTGAGATATTAAATTATTAATTGGATCTGTACGTCTTCCCTATTCTTCAAATTGGACATTTTTACGTGAAGATTTTGATGTTTCCTTCTAGATAAGTTGTTCTATTATGTTTTCTAATGATTACTTTGTGAAAATTTCATCTATTGCAAAAACTGAAAAAATATTCTTCTAACTGTCAAATATATTATGCAGTTTATTTGCTACGGAAAATATCGAATAAGTTTACTACTGCAATTTTCACAATAAATTACTACGGAAAATAAAATGCTCGAAATAGAGAAATTCTAGCACACACATAGAAAATATTAACACAGTTATTTTTGGACAATTGTCCCTAGAAAAACACATTGTGGGAAAATCAGTGCAGTTGAAGAGGATTTTCTTATTAATTTTCAGCAGCAAATTTGAGTACAAGAATTCTGGCAATCCAGACAGAGAAAAATACTGAGAGGAATTTTATATGAAATTTCTCTCTCCACAGCAACTTCCGGACCAAGAGATGGACCCTCTACCCATACGTTGGTGCCTCTACATCATTCTCTGCGCAGTGTTCTTGTGGAATACGCTCTTCCTCACGCTACCTCTTCCTGAATTCCGAATACTACCTTTCGGACTCCTGTTTCTACCCTCTCACCTGCTACTGACCCTCTGGCTCTATCTCCTCTATTGAATCACAACCACTGAGAAAATCGATCTACTTGGGCAACTAAGTAACTACACTATTGTATTCTCCATCTACCCATAAACTTCTTATAATCTTATGTTGGAGCACCAACGGCCAATATTAAAACATAATCGATGGCCCAGATTATTTCCCTGTCGATCTGTGTGAGTTTTTAGAAAATTTAAACCATGATTTAATTTATTATGATTAATTAGTCATATTCCCTAAGTTTAGACTTAGGGAATATTTAAAAAATAACTAATAATCTAATTAAGTGGTCTCTATGTAGAATTTCCATAAATGATTTCTAGGTTTTGGAGATCTCATGTATTCTAGCCTCTCCACAAAATTTTGTGGCTAGAACACATTTGATGCTACAAAAACTAAAACTCCCTCTTAGCGAGGAATGTGTTCTAGTGTTGCTGCCTCCTGTAGCACCACCCTACCTCTGCATCATCTCCTATTACGTTGTTGATGTATGGCTGTTGCTTCCCACCAACTACTACACAACTCTAATATACGCTGCATATGAGCTCGAAGCAACAGGTTATACAGGTTGTAACTCGATTCTCCAGTGGCACTAATAGGCAGTGACAGTAGCAATGGAAAGGAGTTGAACAAATTGTGGCACAGGAGGATGGGACATTTACACCATGGAGCACTCAAAATGCTTAGAGAAACTGTAACAGGAGTTCCAGTTCTCAATACAGAGCACGATGATGTATGTAGAGGATGCATACTTGGAAACTACATAAAGGGAACATTCCCGAGAAGTGATAATAGAGAAAATGGCGTGTTTGGACTGATACACTGAGATATTTGTGGCCCTATGTCCACTAGAGCTCCTAGTGGTGGCGAATAATTTGTCACCTTTATTGATGACCATTCCAAAAAGACCTAGATCAATTTCTTAAAGACTAAAAATGAGGTCTTTGATCGGTTTAAAGAGTTTAAGGCATTTGTAGAGAACACGACAGGGAAGAAGATCAAGGTGCTTTGCTCAAATAATGGTGGAGAATACATTGATAAAGATTTCACAGATTTTCTGCACGAAGGAAGGTATCAAAAGCGAATGGACAACTCCATATAACCCTTAGTAGAATGGAGTAGTGGAGTGGAAAAACAGAACAATAATTTGGGCTACAAAGGCTATGTTGTATGATCAGAAACTACCTAGATTTCTATGGGCAGAGGCATGTAACACCACAATGTACATTCAAAACAGAACTCATAGAGCATTGGCGAAGAAAATGCCAGAGGGAGTCTTCATAGGAAAGAATCTTGAAGTAAGTCACTTGAGGATTTTTGGGAGTGCAGCTTACTGCCACGTGCTAGATGA
This sequence comes from Pinus taeda, assembly GCA_000404065.3. Lineage (NCBI taxonomy): Eukaryota > Viridiplantae > Streptophyta > Pinopsida > Pinales > Pinaceae > Pinus > Pinus taeda. The sequence continues at coordinate 94,188 of APFE031506261.1, read as the reverse complement.
AAAACACAGTAAATTGGATTAAACTGCAAAGAAGGGGTTCCTCGTTGGGTATAGCGAGACCTCAAAGGCATACAAGATCTACATTCCTAGCAGTAGGAAGATTGTAGTGAGACGAGATGTAAAGTTCATTGAGGACAAAGCTCTAAGAGATCTCGAGAGATGCCCGCAGGTGATCAGAATCAATCAACAAAAGTTTCGTTTGTGCAGCAACAAGGACAACTAGTGGGACCAGCAGGAGGACAATCATAAGGATCAAGTACAGTGACTAGTACAAGTATTTCCTTAGGGGTATGAGATACAGGGAGTTCTTAGCAAATGGAGCAACAAGAATAGGAGGAGGAACTGAGTGAACCTCCCACCACTAGTGGTAGAGCCAGCAAGGAAGTTCGTCAAACATTGAGAGATGCAGGGGAGTTTATCGGAACTTCTCAGACGGACAAGAGACATCGCAAGAAACCTGATAGATATCAAGCCTTGGTAGCTCAAGTTGCAGAACCCTCTAGCTTTCAAGGAGCCGCACAACATCAAGTGTGGGTAGATGCCATGGTAGAAGAGAATAGTTTTATCATGACAAATGATGTTTGGGAGGTAGTGTCGAGGCCGGAAAACATATTAGTTGTAGGTTCCAGATGGATCTACAAGAGAAGTACAAGGCTAGGTTTGTGGCAAAAGGGTATGCACAAAAAGACAGAATAGACTACGAGGAGACCTTTGCTCCAGTTGCCAGATATACCTCTATCAGATCTGTTATATCCCTAGCAGCTTAGATGGGATGAGAGATTCACAAGATGGATGTCAAGACAATATTCTTGAATGGGGTGATAAAAGAAGAGGTGTATATAGAATAGCTTGAAGGCTTCAAAACTCATGAAAAGCGCACTCATGTGTATAGGTTGGAGAAATCCCTATACGGGCTCAAGTAGACACCTAGGGCGTGGTATCGTCGGATTGACAGTTACTAGCAATAATTGGGATTTGTCAAGAGTGATGTAGATCCTAACCTCTACTATTTGATGTTAGAGGACAAACCACTCATTCTGGTTTTGTATATGGATGATCTCTTTTTGATAGGAAAATCAAGGCTCATAAAAGACTCCAAGAGGAACCTTGCAACAGAATTCGACATGAAGGATATAGGGTTGATGCACTACTTTCTAGGATTGGAAGTTTGGCAGAAGAATGGGGAGATCTTCCTTGGTTAAGAGAGATATGCTACAGATATTTTGAAGAGGTTCAGAATGTAGGAATTTTGGCGCATGACTACACCCATGATCACCAATTGAAAGAAGATAGATGCTTCAGGGGACAAGGAAGTCAACTCCACCTTGTATAGACAACTCATTGGGTATCTCATGTATCTAGTCAACACTAGGCTAGACATTTGTTTCGTTGTCAATACCCTTAGTCAGTTCATGGTTGAGTCGAGATGGGTACATTGGGCAACAGCGAGACGCATTCTGAGGTATGTGCACGACATAGTTTGGTATGGGTTGAAATATACTCGAGGAGATGATGTCAGATTATGTGGATTCATAGATGTAGATTGGGCACACAGTTAAGTGGACAGGAAAATTGGATCAGGGATGGTTTCTTGGTGTAGTAGGAATCGGAAGTTAGTAGCACTGAACTCAATAGAAGAATAATATATGGTAGCCAACATAGGTACATGCGAAGCTATTTCACTGTCAATACCCTTAGTCAGTTCATGGTTGAGTCGAGATGGGTACACTGGGCAATAGCGACACACATTCTGAGGTATATGCACGACATAGTTTGGTATGGGTTGAAATATATCCGAGGAGATGATGTCAGATTATGTGGATTCATAGATGTAGATTGGGCACACAGTTAAGTGGACAGGAAAAATACCTCCAAGTACTGCTTCAACGTTGGATCAGGGATGGTTTCTTGGTGTAGTAGGAATCGGAAGTTAGTAGCACTAAGCTCAATAGAAGAATAATATATGGTAGCCAACATAGGTACATGTGAAGCTATTTGGCTTAGGATGTTGCTCGTGAGCTTGTTCAGGTAGAAGATGGGAGCAACCAGTGTCTATTGTGATAATCAGAGTTGCATAAAATTCTTTGAGAATCCAGTGTTTCATGACAGGTCGAAGCACATAGATATTTGATGTCATTTCATCCAATGTTGTGAAAATCGCGATCGGGATTAAATCGGTGCAGGGAACAAATCGGAAAAAATCGGAAAAATCGGGAAAAAATCGTTTGGTACAAAAATATTCTTCTTTTTCAATCTTTTTAATATCTAAACCATCTACATCATAAAATAAATACATTGACACATCAATATGATAAAAAAACTAATATATAAGATGTTTAATATCATTTCTAGCGCTAAAATCACACATAACATTGAATCATGTCCTGAATAGTAAATCCTGACTCCTGAGTCCCAACTCAGCCTCAAAATATCAACAAAAAATATGATAATGTATCTCGTCATACCATAATGTCATATACAATAAAATGAAAGTCTAATCCTATTGATTTCCTTTGCCCCTCTTGCGAGAAAATGCCACAACTTTCCCTTTCCCTCTAGATGTAGATGTTGATGCCTGTGCTGGTGGAGATGGTAGTGGAGTCTAATGTGCTCTAGAAGCTGAAGAACTAGAAGTAGGAGCTATAGGAGGTAGACCATGTCCTCTACTGGTGGCAGTGATAGCCCAGGCAGGCGGTGTCACCCCCTCCTCCTGTTCCTCCTCCTCCTCCTCCTCCTCCACCTACTCCTGCTCCCCCTCCACTACATCTTGCACTAACCAATCATCAGCAGACTCCATGAGAGGCCTCTCGGCCTCAACTCTCCATGCAGCAGTGGTGTCAATCCCATCCAATGAGATGGCATCCACATCAGATGTCCTCTCAAGTTGCCTCACCCACAATCGAAAATTGTAGTAGACGTAGACCATGTCATTAAGTCGTTGGGGCTCCAACCTGTACAAAGATCATGAAATAATAATTAATAATTATAAAAAAAATATTGTTTAATGCATTCAAAATTTTATTTGGAAATTTGCAATATTTTAAATGTTTAAGTGTTAACCTGTTGCGCTTCTTGTTGTGTATTTTTTCAAATACACTCCAGTTGCGCTCACATCCTGAGGAGCTACATGTTTCGCTGAGGATGCGAATGGAAAGCATTTGCAGAAGGGGTACCCTGCCACCATACATTTTACACCATGCATCTACAACAAAATTACAAATAAAATTTTAAATAAACATAAGAAAAAAATGGAATTTGAAGAGACAATGAAATTTGAAACAAAGTTACAAACTAAAAAATACCTGGCATTTTAATCATCTTATCATTGACAGCCATCTCAAAGCCAAATGTGCCACCTGCCATCCTATATGTCTCAATTTGTTTAGAGATCTCTATACGTTGTTCTGGAGATCGCACCATCTTCTGGACACAGGATAAGAATCCATCCGTGATCTCAGCATCAAAACCAAACCCACATGCATAAGAAAATGCAGGGTTCAGGAAAAGCCCTGCAGCATGAATGGGACGATGGAGTGTGTTGTTCCATCGCTCATCAATCACTCCCCATAGAAGGAGTTGTTTCTGAAACCCATCATCTCCCTTGTCACCATAGTAGGCCTGAATGGCTTCTTTGGCCCTTTCCATGGCTTCATACAAATAGCCCATTGCAGGCTTCTCACCATCAACCAACCAAAGAACCTTTACCAAAGGTTCAGTAACAGCGCACACCTCCTGCACCCCCGCCCAGAAGTCTTCCTGGTATGAAACTAGTCTGCATACGGCCTCTCCTTCTGGTTTGCGGCTCATTGGCAAGGCACGCCACTCCTCTGAAAGAAACATTCTCTTCACATCCGACATAGAAATCAAGAGGGATTGAAGAGATATGAAACTGGTGGCAAACCATGTAATGGCGGGGCGCACCAACTCTTTGTTGTTGGTGAATCTTCTCATCAAGCTAAGCACAGATGTATGATTATATATAAATTTTGTAATGCTTTTTGATGAGTCAACAATATCTTTGACAAAGGGAATTTTTCCTATGTCCTCTAACATCAAATCAATACAATGGGCAACACAAGGTGTCCAAAATAAAGTAGGATGCCTATCCATAAGCATCCTACTAGTAGCAACATAATTTGCAGCATTGTCCGTTATGACTTGGACAACATGTTGCTCACCCACCTCCAAAATAAACGCATCCAGCAAATCACATAAAGTTCTTGCATCTTTGATTTGATTAGATTTATCAACAGATTTGATAAACATTGTCCCCTTGGGACAACTAACCAAGAAGTTTAAAAGGGTTCTCCCCTTTTGGTCAGTCCAACCATCTGACATAACAGTGCATCCTGTTTTTGCCCATGATGCCCTAAAATCCTCCAATCTTTGGGTGTAGTCACGCTTTTCATTTTGAAGAATCTGGCCTCTAAAATCATGATAAGAAGGGATTTTGTACCCCGGGCCAACACTAGCAATAGCATCAACAAGAAGTTGGAAAAATGGATTATTCCTTACAATGCTGAAAGGAATATCACTCCAGAGGAGAAATTTTGTCAGCAACTTGCCAGCTCGTTCTTTCTCGGTTCTTTTTAGCATTGAACCGATAGATGCCTGTGAACCAGGTGTGGTTCGAGGAACAAAAAATGATGATGCAGCTACCGGATTGGTTGATGCTGCCGTAGAACCAGTGCCACTTGGCCACTTCCTTCAGCTGACCTTTTTAGTTGCCTTTTGAGTTCTTCTTTGGCCTCTCTAGTCTGCTCTAATTCTTCCAATGCTCTCATGGCTCTTTGGATAAGTTCAGGATTTGTATTTGTACAAGGCCCCACATCATGTCCAGGGATTTGTGCAAGGTGAAACTTCAACATGTACACCCCCCCGAACATCTCCTTTCCACACAACTTGCAACTCAAGTTTTGTCTATCATTCGGAGCATGAGGTACAGCATATTCCCAGAAAGGATCCACTTTCCTTGGCATGTTTGTTTTTGAACTTTGAAGTTGCAAACTTGAAGTCTTGAATGGTGTTTTGGTGCAGTTGTGGACCTATGGGAAAATAAGGATTAGGATTACAATTTAGCGTTTACAAAATTACAAGTTACAAATTTACAAATTACAATTTAGTATTTTAATTTTTAATTTTTACATTGATGATTGTACAATGAAAATCCAAGTTACCCGTAACCCAACCTAAAACAACCATTCCAAAGTTCAAAGTTTCAAACACAAATTACCCAACCATTCCAGAATCCAACCCAAGTTACCCAACCAAATGGAAAATGCCAAAAACAATGAAAAAAACATAAACAATGTTTAAAAAAAATGAACCAACAAAGAAAAAAAAAAAAAATGGTTCCCATAGTCATACCAAGTTACCCATCCCAAACCAATGAAGAAATACAAAAAATTCTTTAAAAACAATGAAAACAAAAGAAAAATGGTGCCCATACCAAGTTTCCCAACCAAAAACAATGTTTTTAAACAATGAAAACAAAAAAAAAAATTAATCCTCATACCGTTCTATGGAGAAATTAAAACAATGCGAAACACGCATATGGATTTCCAAATGAATTAATTAATTGATTGAGCAACAATGCTCAATAATAATACAGAGATATTTACAAAGATAGAAACATCAAGTTTCTATGTAAAGAATCAGTTTCATCTAGAAACTGCTAAAAGAATAAAATTAGCAGCAGCTAAAAGAATGAGCATTAAACTAAAATAGTATTATTCTAATACCCTCCCTTAATGCTCAATCTATTTACAACACCAATAGACCCCCTGAATTTTACAAACTTATCAAGACCAAGAGGCTTGGTGAAGATGTTTGCAGGTTGCTCTATTGTGGGAACATATCTCAACTAAATGGATCCGTCTTCAACAAGCTGGCGAATGTAGTGGCAATGAGTTTCCACATGTTTTGTTCGTTCATGAAAGACGGGATTTTTGGCAAGTTTGAGCACTCCCTGATTATCACAAAACAAAGAAGTAGGACCTGTCTGGGAAGCATGCATATCTGCAAGCATACGTCGAAGCCAAACTGCCTCACAGGATGCCTTAACTGCTCCTCGATACTCTGCTTCTGTTGAGGAGAGAGCCACGGCTTGCTGCTTCTTACTAGTCCAGGTGACAGCACCAAATCCTAGACTAAACACATACCCAGCTGTAGATTTACGATCATCAACCGAACTGGCCCAGTCAGAATCTGTGTAACCACTAAGTATAGGATCGGAACTGCGAGTGTATAGGAGTCCATAATCAGAAGTGCCACGCACATATCGTAGCACACGCTTTGCTGCTATCCAATGATCAGCTTTAGGAGCGGACATGAAGCGGGAATGTAGCTCACTGCAACACTGAGTCTGGTCCGGGCAGTAAGGTAGATGAGACGCCTGCTAATTGCCTGAATAAAGTTTCATCCAAGGAACGAGAGGATGACTGAGCTGAAAGTTTGAGCCCTGGTTCCATAGGAGTCGTGGCTGGTTTGCAATCCTGCATTCTGAGCCTGTCCACAAGATTTTTGGCATACTTGGGCTGAGAGAGAAAGATGTGATTCTCAGTCTGCCAAACTTCAATCCCTAGACAGTAGTGAAGAAGTCCCAAGTCCGTCATATCAAAGGTTTTGCATAGTCTTGTTTGATCCCATGGATCAAATGTGTAGAGCTGCCAGTAATGATAAGGTCATCTACATAGACAACCACAAACAAGATATCATCACCAGTATGCTTGATATACAAATTTGCATCAGATGGGCTCCGCTGAAAACCATGATTTGTCAGGTACTGATCAATTTTCATGTACCAAGCCCGAGGAGCTTGTTTCAATCCATAGAGAGCTTTAGACAATCTACACACTTTCTGTTCTTGACCGGCAATCTTAAATCCTGGAGGCTGTGTCATGTAGACTTCTTCCTGTAAGTCACCATTTAGGAAAGCACTTTTTACATCCATCTGATGAAC
>APFE031506261.1:39723-85480 GCA_000404065.3 Pinus taeda | reverse complement strand
ATGTCTTTAATCTTGTTGAGATGTTCCTGTAAAGACATATGTTCGTCCATCATGATGGAGAACAACTGATTTTTGAGAAAGAAAGCTCTGCTCTTGTCAGATGTCTTGTGTAGTTCCTTCAATTGTTGCCAGATCTCAGCAGCTGTCTTGCCAGAAGGAATCTGTGGTAACTGATCATCAGTGACAGAGAGCTTGAGGAGCATAACTGCCTCTCGATTTCGATCATCAAACTTATCTTGATCGGTGCCAGCTGTACCAGGACGGAGCTCTTTGTTGAGAACGAGCTGGTCAAGACGCCTATATTCAAAAATGGTCAACATTCTTTGTTTCCAAATGTTATAGTTTGTGCCATTAAAGTGTTGACTACCTTCCAGCATTAGATTGGTTAGTAAGCCATCTGTTTGTTTCCCAAGAAAGTAATAAGGAGATCCGACTGAACAGATGCTGGTATATATAAAAAAATAACCCGAAATTTTTCTTTTAGAAAGAAATACCAAATGTTGCTTCTACCACACAGGATCGAACTTTGAGAAGCACAATTTTACTTGAGATAATCACTGAAAAAATTTATGAGTTTGTGCTACCACTTCTGAATAATGGCCACAAAACTAATATCTCATTGTTTGATAGCTGCCCAACTGTACATTCTTTAAAAAAAAAAAAAAAAACCACAGCACTATAAAGAAATACTATTATGCACCATAAAAATCTGGAAACGAGACTCGGCCTAAATACCCAAATTTCTGAAAGTGGCTCTCTTACTTACCGCTGGAAACTGATCCGGGTGTAATGAGAACGACTTAGCCAAGAAATAAACCACGGTGAAATGGCACTAACCTTGGTATCCACGATGGATTTGGTGGCGGCTCCATTGACTTTTGCCGCAGAGAAAATAGACGCAAATATACGCAGTTGGAATATCCCAACAATGTTGTCACGCGAGTGATCACAAATATAACTCATGTTACGTATAACAGGGTTCCGTTGCGTATAACAGGGTTACGGTGGGCACCAAAATCCCAGATTACCGCTTTACACTCCCAACCAACGTAAGATTGCCACCGGATGCACGCCAAAATACCCGATGCACGCACGCCAAAATACCCGATGCACGAACAGGTGGGAAGAAGTGAGTAATCACCGACAGCAATGAAACAATTCGGGAGTCTGATATCGAAGAGTCACAATCTGCATCTAGACAGGACAGTTTCGACTCCCGCAGGATTTCTCACGGGTAACTGTAACAGAGCGATTAGCCAACGCCAAAATGAATTACGTATAAAGGTATATCTGAGTTTCGAACTGGTCAGTGTCGTCGTCGTTTTACCAAGTCCGAGCCCAGTGCCGCCGTCGATTTACCAAGTGTTGGAATGTTGGGATCGAAAAAATCAAAGAATCTCGATGTACTTTGTAAAGTTGGCAAATACAACAGAAATGGCACACGTTGTGTGCAGATGCGCGAGTGGTTTGACTACCGGAATCACACTTTCGTACCCTGGGCAAACTGAATCGATTCCAATATCGATACCAATAGAACGAAAGTGGCGGAAAGCGTTGTGAGAGCTATGAGATCCCCAGCGCTACACAGATTGTAGCCACGAAAAAAAAATTTAAACCAACTGAAGAATTCTTTCGAAGGATCCACTTCTGTATCGAGATAGACGACTGTAAGCTTTTATCACAGTGAGCAGAGCCGAAGCTAAGACTCAGTGAAGGCTATCTGGCTTACAGAGGGCTCGACCTTAGAAAGGAATGACAAAAAGAACTCAAGAGATTAGAATGCAGAGAGAATAACTTCTCAATAAATCTCTTTTTCTGGCTTTGATACCATAAAACAGTGTGAAACACGCATATGGATTGCCAAATGAATTAATTAATTGATTGAGCAACAATACTCAATAATAATACAGAGATATATACAAAGATAGAAACATCAAGTTTCTATGTAAAGAATCAGTTTCATCTAAGAAACTGCTAAAAGAATAAAATTAGCAACAGCTAAAAGAATGAGCATTAAACTGAAATAGTATTATTCTAATAGAAATCGGTGGTCTCCTCTTGATTCTCTCCTCTAAGCACTTAGATTTGGCTAAATAGTAAAAACCCTCTTCAGCTTGGTCTCCAAGAGCTCCTCTTTCCTCCCCACGCGCCACTGTCCAAATGAGCAATTGAAGAACCAAAACAAAGTTTATAAAATCGTGCTGCCCCGAACCCCCGCGATTTTTTCAGTAAAAAATGGTAAAAAAAAATTTAGGCAACTTCTTCATATAAAAATCGCGATTTGATCGGCAAGGTGAAAAAATCGCGATTTTTTCATTAAATCGCGATTTTCACAACACTAATTTCATCAAAGACTATGTACAGCGTGGGGTAGTCCAGTTGCAGTATGTTTCCACAGGAGATTAGGTAGCAGACATACTCACGAAGGCTCTAGGGAGATCTAAGTTCATCTAGTTTAGGGAACATATGGGTATGTTGGAGAACCCATTTTAGTAGTAGATACCAGGTATCTTAGATGGTTCTCAGCTGCAAATGTTGTAGTTGCAGCTGCAGCAACAACAAATGCGACGGAGTCACAGTGTTAACAATAGTTCAATAGGGTCAACAATAACTCAAATGCAGCGTATATAAGAGTTGTGTAGTAGTTGGTGGGAAGCAGCAACCCTACATCAACAATGTAATAGGAGATGATGCAGAGGTAGGGTGGTGCTACAGGAGGCAGCAACACTAGAACACATTCCTCGCTAAGAGGGAATTTTAGTTTTTGTAGCATCAAATGTGTTCTAGCCACAAAATTTTGTGGAGAGGCTAGAATACATGAGATCTCCAAAACGTAGAAATCATTTATGGAAATTCTACAAAGAGCCGACTTAATTAGATTATTAGTTATTTTTGAAATATTCCCTAAGTCTAAACTTAGGGAATATGACTAATTAATCATAATAAATTAAATCATGGTGTGAATATTCTAGAAACTCACACAAATCGACAAGGAAATAATCTGGGTCATCGATTATGTTTTAATCTTGGCCGTTGGTGCTCCAACATAAGATTATAAGAAGTTTATGGGTAGATGGAGAATACAATAGTGTAGTTACTTAGTTGCCCAAGCAGATCGATTTTCTCGATGGTTGTGATTCAATAGAGGAGATAGAGCCAGAGGGTCAGTAGCAGGTGAGAGAGGGTAGAAACAGGAGTCCGAAAGGTAGTATTCCGAATTTAGGAAGAGGTAGCGTGAGGAAGAGCGTATTCCACAAGAACACTGCGCAGAGAGTGATGCAGAGGCACCAACATATGGGTAGAGGTTTCATCTCCTGGTCCAGAAGTTGCTGTGGAGAGTGAGAAATTTCATATAAAATTCCTCTCAGTATTTTTCTGTCTGGATTGCCAGAATTCTTGTACTCAAATTTGCTACTGAAAATTAATAAGAAAATCCTCTTCAGCTACACTAATTTTCCCACATTGTGTTTTTCCAGGGACAATTGTCCAAAAATAACTGTGTTAATATTTTCTATGTCTGTGCTAGAATTTCTCTATTTCGAGCATTTTATTTTCTGCAGTAATTTATTGTGAAAATTGCAGTAGTAAACTTATTCGATATTTTCCGTAGCAAATAAACTGCATAATATATTTGACAGTTAGAAGAATATTTTTTCAGTTTTTGCAATAGATGAAATTTTCACAAAGTAATCATTAGAAAACATAATAGAACAACTTATCTAGAAGGAAACATCAAAATCTTCGTGTAAAAATGTCCAATTTGAAGAATAGGGAAGGCGTACAGATCCAATTAATAATTTAAAATCTCAACTCAAAAAGATGTCAAGCAAATTGAAGTCAAAACATACTTAGAGATTGCAGTACTGACAATGGAAATTCCATGTGAAGATCCAACAATAAACCAGGCAACATCAATGCATGAAGAAAATCATATCTGAGGTAAGCGAAGAAAACCTTACAAACATAATAAGGGAAAATCATATGACGAACTCCTTATCGACACGCCTATCAGGTTATGAACATCATAAAGAACGAAAACAATTAACCCATCTTTTGAAGAATGTTGGTACAGATATGATCAAGTCTCATGATAACAATTTATCTTGGGAAGCCTAGAATTGCAACGCTCCACAGAAGATCAATTTGGGATAGTGAGATCATTTTATAGTTCAACAATTATGTTCAGTTTAGAAGTTCGTACCTCCTAGTGTCATTGACTTTGACAACATCACAAAAACAAGAAGACAACAAATTTATAACATGCAAAAGTCAAAAATGTAAATCTTGTTCATCAGTATGCTTTGAGGACAAAGCATTTCTAAAGGGAAGGCAATGTTGTGAACATAAATATATATTAAACTAAGTTACCTGACACGAGGATTTGGGATTCGGCGTATACGGGGATTCGAGTGTTAGATACAAATACGTTGACCCCCCAGAACAAGACACGTTCGGATACGTTATATATTATGTTTTAAAATATATATATATATATATATATAATATATATTTCTCACACAAATTCTCATTCATGATACAAATTTATTGATTTCAATTTTCAAACGTAGATCTTCATCTAGATGTAAGTTTTACAAAGTAACATTATGCATACAAATACGATTGTGACATAAACAATCATAATACATATTCAATTCATCAATGATCCAATAGGAGAAAGACAAGATAGTAAGTTAAGGACACTGTAGTTTTCTCATTAAGTCATCAAAATCAAGATGTTTTACATAGGTAGTGCAATGCCAGTGGCAAATAGAAATAGAAAATACAAAACAACTACAAGTATACAAGCCTCAAGACAGTGCCGCAGTGGGTAGCTAAAGACTCATGATTCATCAATCCTCAAAGTCAGCATCACTGTACTCATCATCATGGTCACCACTGCTCTCCTTTGTTGCATGCTCCTTCCCTGTGTCCAAAGTCATCTTTGAATCTGTTGGTGTGGAGGATGACCCCTCTACAGTATCACCATTATCAAATGTGACAGGCTCTAGCACTAGATCATTGAGATCCAAGTTGGCTAATGCCAACTCAACATTGTTGTCTAGACCCATATCATTAAGAAAGACATCCCACATCTTTGTCTTTCCCTTCAACCATTCATCCCTCTGCATGTAAATAAGACGAAGGTTGGTGTGCACATACACCACTGTCTCTTCCCTGGACTGCTCAAGCCCGCTCTTCTTGAAACTATACAAATTCCCATATGTGCTCCAATTCCTCTTGCAACAAGAGGATGAAGTCACTTGAGAGAGGAGCCTCATTGCTAACTGTTGTAGAGGAAGGCTTGTTGCCCCATGGTTTGCCCACCAAGAATAGGGCTTCTTAGCCCCATGTCTCGAATCAGATCATCTCCTACAAATCGACCGGTGCCAGTGGAAAATTCTGCAAAGGCATCCTCCAACTCATCAAGGGATGCTCTATCATAAAAAACCCGCTTGAATGCATCTTTCCTCCCCTGTGAGATTTCACCATCCATGTGAGGAGGGAATTTGCGAGAAGGTCCACCATTCAGTTACTCATGGTTGTAGTATTTTCGGTTCAATGAGTGAGCCAAATAATGTAAAGGTGTGCAATTCTTGTCCCATTTGCTGACAAGAATATCCTGTATAGTGGTGAAGAAGACCTTTGATGATGTCTCATACTCGGGGCACTCACTTTGTAAAATAATGCTCCTCATAGATTCAATCATGGAACCCCATCCCTCATAAACCTCTCCTAGGATGGGTTGGTCTGTATATGCAAATCAAAGCACACAAATGATAGGGTCCATGATCTGAATAAGTAGATCTACCCTCTCCCACCAAGCATCATCTAACACTATGTCCTTTACTCTTTTAGAGGCTACTTGATCTGTCTTTTTCCAAAAAGACCAAAACTCTGAAATAACCATGGCCCCAAGAGCGGTCTTGGCCTCCCTCAACCTCTTCAACATGATGAATGAAGAGGCAAACTGTGTATCCGCAATTTTCAACAATGATAGATTGTTGTACTTCTTGTAGATAGTGATGACATTTGTATGATTTTCTACTAAGACACAAATATGTCGTGCATCCTCAATAATGTTACCAATCCAAAGCACATAAGAAGCAATAGATTTCAGTGCTAAGTTCAATGAATGGACAATGCAAGGTGTCCAAACACTTGTGGATATTTAGCTTCCACAATCATTCCGACAACCTTGCAAACAGGTGCACTATCTGTAATGATTTGCACACAAGAATCAACACCTACATCTTCAATAACTTTAATAAACAACTCACCCATATATTGTGCATCCTTTTGTTGTCCAAGTGCATCCACTGCTTTCAAGAAAACTGGACCATTCAAGGAAGACACCATGAAGTTGATGAGTGGAAATATTTTAAAAACGACTAATAATCTAATTTGTGGAATTTCCAAAAACGATTTTTGGGTTTTGGAAATCTCATATATTCTAGCCTCTCCACAAAATTTGTGGCTAGAACACATCCATTGCTACAAAAAAATAGCATACTTATCATTCTTTAAGTTTCTTAATTTGCATAAGTAGATTTTGTTTATCGTTCCTAAGACGTGAAAATTCCTCGGCTTTAATTCTATAACTTTATTTTTTAATGCTCTAATTTCTTCCAGCAATGTTTGATTAAGGCTCTTCAAGTGATAATTTTCTTCATCTTTTGTTGATAGGATCTTCTAAAATTCTTTCTCGACATCTGCCTTTTCTTGTTCTAATCTTTGATTATATTGTTTCGTAGCCTTAGACTTCCTTAATTGTGTAAGTAAATTTTTATTGTGACCTTTAAGTGAGGAATTTCCTCGTTTTTATTTGTGATAGCTTCATTAAATCTTTTCGCATCTTTGAAATTGACTTTTGATCTTCTTGAATGATCACTTTTCATAAATATTTGAGGTCCTTTGATGAAGGTACTATTGGATCTTCTTATATGGAAACCTCAAAAGCTTCTTTGCGCTTAAGTGACTATGGTAAACTAAGAATTACATCAATCTCTTCTTCGTACATAGTAACAATTGTAAATCCTTAATTTTGTATTGTTTCTTGCAAAAAATGTCTTATTTTTCAATTACATTTTGCTACAAAATTAATTGATTTGTCAAATCAATATTGATGTAATTTTCCATATGGTTTAAGCTGACAATAATGTTAATCTCTTTTTCTTGAATACGTCCTTTAAATGTACATAATCTGTAGCATGCAATTGAACTATCTTTATGAGAGAATTGTCTTTCCATCATTTTCAAATTGGGCATTTAGTTTTATAATCCTTTTCTTTTTAGCTTACTATTTTCTTCCTTGGCAAACAGTTGCTTTCAAAACTTCAAATACGTTCTTAATGTAACCTTTCTATACTTATAAAAAGAATATTTATATTCACTTAGTCACTTTTCCTTTTTTCACAATAGAAAAAAAAAAAAAAAAATAATATATATATATAAATATATATATATATATATATATATATCACACCTTTTAATTGACTCATCTTTTATATAACATACGTGTGATCATGTTTAAACTTTCAAACTATCAAACCCTTCATTTCTAGAAGGTCACAACTTAAAAAATAAATGATAGTGGTAACTGTATGAATAGCACCAACTGGGTGTCTGTACAAACTCATACGATGCAAAATAACCTTGAATGCCCAATGGTACTGCTGACAGTTTTAATCTTTTGTAGACCAACAATATCAAATTGATTTGTTACCAAATGCAGTTGTTGTACAGCACCCAAATTCAACTGCAATTGTAGGATGCGACAGTGTATGGATGTGTACAAAAGTGGAGTTATTTGCCTAGATATTGCTGTGATAAGAACCTCATGAATTTGACGCACGATGCTGGCTACGGTTTCTCATCAAAAATAGGCAAACAGTAAACTGATTAAATTTTGAGTGGCAGCTACAGTTCCAAATTGATAAAGGATAAACTGAGACCAATTAAAATTCAAGTGGTGTTAACACTAATTTTTATGCCCTTGGAGCTGATATAAACTTTTAAAATCATCTAGAAAAATCAGTGAACATATAGGATAATCTATCCTATGTGTCACTGGCAAATCTTCCTCTTCGTTTGGCTAGTGCTTGCCAACCTCAAAGGGGTGTCCCTAGTCAATGTATTTGTTATTCTAACCTGCAACTATACAATAAGAGACTCAAAAAACAGCAAGATAAAGGTTGTTTCACCAGCAAGTTAGTAGCCAAAAAATTATGTGAAAACATGCGAAGTAAATATGTGGAACAGTCCTTCACAAATCAACCTCAAATATGAAAGATAAAGTAAGAAAGAAAGCATATCTCCAAATAAATAGCTAAGAACTCTTAATAATTTAAGCAAGATAACACTGAATCAAAACAAACCAGAGTAAGTAGATCAAAACTAAGTTTTATTCCACGATGGCAAAAATGTTGGCTGCGCCAAGATGACTATTCAAAACTTGAAACAATGATACCAAGACATAAAAGCATCAAGAGCTATAGAAAGAGAAGAAATAATGGAGAGAAGAGTAAGGAACTTGTTCTTGCACAAGAATTCCCCTTAAAAGGATGGCCTTCCACTTGCTTAAAAAATAATTCCTTGACTAATTTGACCTAGAATTAGGAGATGTCAAATTTGACCGTTTGGGAGCGATTTTCGGCAGTGCGCTCCCGAAAATAAATTCTCTACCTACCAGAATTCTTTTCTTTTCTTTGCATATAAATTAAGAATAAATTAAAAATAAATAAATCATACTACTATTCAACAACCCTGTAAAAGTATGCGACAAAGCTAACGAGGAGGAAAAGGGTTGGAACAACAAATTTTACATGCTCCCATTGTAAAACAACCTACATTAGTTTATATACTTGTGTAAGAAAGCATCTTTACAAGATAATGCCATGCGATGAAAATAAGACTATATGAGTCAAAACTTGTGATCAAGTGCTAGCGAAAGATAGGAATAGATATAGAATAATACCCAACCGCAATACAAATGCTTCATCCAAATCGAGGGTTGCCATATAGGGCAAAAATCCCTAAACTAACATAACCTATCATCAGATATGTCGCCTAATGAAAAGTCCATATTTACTACAAAATTGCAATATTTTACAAGGCAATTTTCCCAAAAAATTCCTTTCGAGGGCGCCACCCCTTGACCCCCGTATAACAATAGTGGGACGGAAAGGCCACCCACACCCACCCATCAAGTATGGGGATACAAACGCAGCCAAAACTAGGAACTTTGAATCAAAAAGATAATCAAGGTCCACACCCGACAAGTTCAAAATTGAGATGTTGTACCTTATGGACCTATGGTTGACAAAGATTATAACTACTGCATGATTGATCTTATATGGTTTAATCCATGTTTTTATGCTTTTTATAACTAATTCATCATTCTACATGCTTTTGTTGACATTATAAAATATATATATAAACACTTCGAAAATTGCTCCGGACCCGAAAGCTTCTGAAAAATTGACGCTCCCCATTCTCGCTTCTGCTCTCACATCCAAGCAGCCTTGTTAACATGAGATAAACATTAGCTCTTGATAAAATTAGCACTTAAACTGGAGTGTTTTTTCCTTTTTTAGGCAATTTGTCCTCCTTGGCAATTTGAGCAACTTTTTTTTTACTTTTTTTTTAATTCCAACTTTAGAATTTACTAAGCTTCTTTTTTAGCCAAGAAATTTGAGTGGTCTGGTTTCTCTCTTGCATAGCAATCTTGAGTTAAAAACATTTTTCCCTTTCTTATTTTTAATTTCCCCAGTTTTCCACTTGAGTTAACATGTCAAATTTGTGGAGGAAAAATAGGGAAAATTTCTAAGAAATAAAGAGATAATGGAGGAGAAAAATAGGGAAGCAACTAGACGAAAATGAGAAGAGATTTTAGGGAAGGAAAACGCATGAGAGAAAATATTAGAAGGGAAAGTAAAATTGCTCGAGTGGCATCACTAATGACACATCCAATTCTAAGCCACATGTGCATCCTCAATTATTGCCACGTGCCCATCCCTCAGACTACTACCTCATGCTACTAAATATAGACATGCCTAAAAATAGGCACTACTAAAGATACTAATATGTTCACATGTCCATAATATTATACTCATTAGTCTCATAATCTGATGGGGAACCTGAATATGTTATCAGGACTATCAAGTCAAGACAACTAAAAATATAAAGTTCACAAAATTAGACGAAACCACCACCACCAAACTCAGGTCCAAGGGGATATTAGATTTAGTGTATTCAAACATTTGGTCCTATGTCAGTGGAATCAATCATAGGGACTGGTTATTTTGTGACAATCATAGATGCATCCTCAATTGTTGCCACGTGCCCACCCCTTAGACTACCACCTAATGCTACTAAATATAGACATGCCTAAAAATAGGCACTACTAAAAATACTAATATGTTCACATGTCCATAATATTATACTCATTAGTGTCAAAATCTAATGGGGAACCCGAATATGCTATCGGCATTGCCAAGTCGAAATAACTAAAAATAAAAAGTTCTCAAAATCAAATGAACCCACCATCGCCAAACTCAGGTCCAAGGGGATATTGAACTTGGTGTATTCAAACACGTGGTCCTATGTCAGTGGAATCAATCATAGGGACTTGTTATTTTGTGACATTCATAGATGACTATTTAAAAAAAACACGGATCCACTTCTTGAAGACCAAGAGTGAGGTCTTTGGTCAATTTCAAGAGTTCAAAGCTCTTGTGGAGAATCAGACCGGGAAGAAGATTGATTAAGGTACTAAAATTTGAAAATGGAAGTAAGTATACCTCTAATGAGTTTCAGTATTTCTGCAGGCAGGCAGGTATCACGAAGGAACTCATAGTGCCTTACAACCCTCAACAATATGGGGTTACCAAGAGGAAGAAGAATACCATAGTGGGAGCAGTGGGAGCAATGATCTATGATCAAGACTTGTTTATGTTTATGTGGGCAAAGGCCAAGAATCCAACTGTGTATTTGCAGAACCAAAGTCCTCACAGAATATTAGAGGACATGACTCCTGAGGAGATGTTCATAGGAGAGAAACCAGATGTGATCCATCTGCGCATCTTCTGTACTCCAGTATACGTCCACATTCCTACAAAGAGAGCAACTATGCTAGAGCCCTCATCAGAGAAGGGCATTTTTGTTGGCTAAAGTGAGTTTTGAAAGGCCTACAAGGTCGACATCCTAAGAAAGAGGAGACATTATCAGTCGTGACATTAGATTTGAGGATGGAAGACCTCTAAGAGGTCTCACAATAAGGAGCAAGCAGGGGTAGCAGATCAGGAGCAAGAGGCTCTTAAGGTTGGGAACAGACACAACATGTAGATATGGAGGAGCGAGATGTTCCTTCAATCTCTACCAGGAGTAGGTTGAGATGGGTGTTGAGAAATCCATTAGGGCAGCATTAATTCTTGATTTATCTTATTTGACATTTACTTGTGATATTATAATTGTCTTATGTTGATTATATTAGTGTTCTCATCATCAAATAAATGCCAAAACCATGAAGATCATACACAATGGACACCAGATATAGGCACTCAACCAGGGTAAAACCCCTATGAGGAGTAAAACCCCTATGAAGGGGAAAACCCAATCAAACTCTTCCACTAGTAGATTCAAATCAAGTTGAGATGACAAGACCCTTTTGACCTAGACCAAGAACTCCCTCCATCCATCAAGTCAACCTTTCAAGAGGTAAATCATTTGTTGGTTCATTTCTTCAAGGGTCAACATCAAAAAACTCTTTAAGATACTCGGCCCTCTCTGTCCTCTTGCACCTTCAACTCCTGCAATCATATAGCAAAGAATTTTGGTCCTGCAATAAATATAGACAAGCTTCGGTCCTGTAATTCACTTTAGTCTTGCAATACTTCAATTATTTCACACGTGAGACAGACATTAGGCTTCCCCCTTCTTTGTTGGGCTTCCCTTTTCTTCGTGCTATGAGATACGCTTCTTATTCTTGAAATTCGTACTACATACTAGTTGCATATGTGAGTTATAATTATTTATCTTCCAAATGAGTCGAGTAGCACTTGTATTTATAGTTGTTTGTAGCTCCATAAAAGAGGCCCACTTGGTGTGCTAGAGGCTTCTTGAGGCCAACTTGATGGAGGCATTTACATGACCAGAAAATAATAATTCACTCTTGACTTAAATAGCCCAAGAAGGGTCTAGAATATATTGACTTAAACTTGACCCAAGACATCATCCCTAGAGCACTCAATCAGTGCTTTTGACCTATTGACCAATGACCCAAGCATGAAACCCATGCTTCAATAAGTCCATTTCTTTTATAATAAACTTTATTTTTCTTTCTTTTGAAAAATACATTACATCATGACTCAAATACAATTATAAAGATCAACACTAGTTACATTCTTCAACAATGGGCTAAATAGACCTTAAGATATGCGTAGGAGCATGTAAAAGGATCGAGCAGAACTCTACTTTTGAGGAGGTCGTGAATGAGCAAGTCTAGAGGGATGCCATTGTGGAGTATAGCTCCATCATGAAGATTCATATGTGGGGCATAGTGCATAGGCCGAAGGAAAAGTCTGTGTTGACTTCTCGATGGATCTTCAAGATCAAGCATGTATCTAATGGAAATGTCGAGTGGTACAAAGCAAGATTCAAGGCGAGAGGGTTTCTCTGTTTCTTTGTTTTGTTTAAGGGAGGATCATACTATTTCAAAGAGTTGTCATCATTTGTACAACCATCCCTAAAGTATTTGAGCCCTTCCTCATTATAACATCGTAATAATAAAAGTGAAATTTCCTCTTGGAGGTTGGGGAATCATCCCCTTGGCATCCATCCCCATCTCTCTTTGAGAGAAGGACTCTTCTTGTTTGGCACTTGACTAGTTTTCCTTGGAGCTTATTTTAATTGGTTTATCTTCTCTCTTTCCATTGTCAAGCATAACGCATGTTAACTTTTCATTTTTCATTTCATCTAGTTGCAATTTCATAGCCCCATGTTCAATTTGTTTTAGTTTATTTGCAAATTGTATCAATTTTGGAATTTCATTTTGAGCATATCTACATTTGGAGCAATTTGTGTTAATTTCGCCTATTTGCAATCTAACTTGAGTAATCTAATTGTGCACTTTGATTCATTAGCTCATTCCATTTACATGTTGAAGCAACTCATTGGCCTATGATGATGATATCATGCAACTTCCACTTGAATAATTGTCATTTTTCATTTCAAGGCATTTGAGTTGGTATTTTAAACATTGAGTTGATCTTCATGCATTGTTTCCATTGAGTTATTGGTACATGTTTTACTGAGCATTGTTGTCACACAAAGTGTCCAGGGACCGCGACAATGCTCAGATTAAGAGTTGTCACTCTAATCCTTACTCACTCCGTTTAAAGTCTCTCCTAGACAAGTCAAGGGAGGTAGTCCCTACGATGAATGAATGAGGGTAGCTTGTGGAACACAGGCTCTAGGAGACTTAAAGATGAACAACTTGATGAATGTGAAACAAGTCTTGGTTAACCGAGATGGATAGATCTAACAATTAAGACAAGTAAGACAACCACAAAATAGAAACGATTTTCAGACCAGTGCCTTAATGTTCACTTAACCACAAACCAAATGAAAACAAGTTATTCAGAGAAATTTGTAAATGTAATAGAAGTGACGATCATGGACAATTATATCAAAATCTTAGCATGCAAAAATATTCTAGCAATTAAATTTCAAAAAAATTAAATACCGTGAGGAACCATGAAATTCAAATGCTAAGCCATTCACAATCCTAGAATTAAAATGATTTTCTTTGATGACCCAAATCTAGAAAATGTGTTAATTTTCCTATAGTCAATCTCTAAATATGATTTTGCGCGTGTTTCACAATAGATAAATCAATACCATAAAACTTTCCCCTTTTTAAGTTTCAAAGTTAAAAACCCTTGGCATAAATAAAAACCCAAGAATGCACCTTAGATTAACAATTTGTAGTTTTCCTTACGCAATTTGTTTTTATATGCTAAGTTTTATGGGAAAATCTAATGTGGCAAATGTTTAATCAAAATTTTTAATGTGACAAAAATAAAAATCATAAGGCTTTAATAAATTAAAAATTTTAATGGACCATAGGCCACATAAAATTTTAATTTTTTTAATGTGAAACCATAAGTTCCCTTTTCGATTTAATCCCTCCGCAATTTCAAAGTCACAAAAAATATATTTCAAAAAAATATATTTTTTAGTTTTTTAGTTTTAATCTTTTTAAAACAAATCAAAAATCAAAAAAGAAAAATCAAAAACATAAAAATAAAATCAAAGTCATTAAGTTAAAAACAAAAAAAAAAAAAAAAATATAATATATATATATATATATATAATATAGATTTCTTTTGAGTTTAAATCAAAACAAAACAAAACAAAAATGAAATGTAAATAAAACAAAAAAGCAACAAAAATACAATCAAATTTGTTTTTAAAGGAAAAGTCTAACCCTAACCCAAAGACAAAACAAAGATAAATTAAATAAAACCAATGAAATCGGATGTTTGTTTTTTGCAGGTTGAGAGGAGAGGCGGCAGCAAGAACTTCGAGCTCGGACGATGGAGAGGAGATGGGCGCGGGCAGCACACAGGAGGGAAGGGCGAAAGATGAGGGTTTAGCTTGCAAGTCTGCGGATTAGGAAGGGATGAGAGAGAAGCTAGGACGCAACAAAGTTTGGGCAGATGAGGGGTTTCGCATGGAGGCAAAGGAATGTCAAAAAAAAATGTGTGTTGGGCTTTTTGCAGGCAGCGGAAAAGGGAGAAGTGAGGGGCAACGAGCAAAGGAAGGAAACTCGGGTAGGAGGAACCAATGTGGAAAAAGTCGAAGTCGGGATAAATTCGGCAAGGGTCCAAAAGTTGAAAAACTCGTCAAAGTTGGGATTTTTTTGAACAAGTCAGCAAAATTAGAAAAAAAAAACACAAAATTATTCATTTTTTTATTTTTTTTAACATCTAGAGTATCCACAACATCAAATAAATGCATTTCCACATAAACATGTAAAGTAAGCTAATATATAATATGTATATGAAGTCTAGTGCTACATCACATATCAAAATAGTGAATCAACTCCTGAATTTTGAGTCATGTCTGAGTCTCAAATCTCAAGAGTCAAAATATCAACAAAAAATATAATAAATGTATATCATGAGTCATCTAAAAGTCATCAAGTAATCAGTCACTGAGATCCTCTTCCCCTTTTAATTTTTGTTTCCTAATTTTATTAAGAAATAAGTCATGCATTTATTCAGTGGATTGCAATCTGCTTGGGTAATAAGGTGTCAGGTGGTAGGTCCAATGAAAATTAACAGTGAGTAGTATCATAGTAGATGTGAAAATTAACGCTTGGTGACTCCAAGCTGCTTATTTTCTGAGAAAACAGTAGATGTCAGATTCCTAACCTAGCCCTGGCATCTATTATTCAAAAACTCTTGGAGGTAAAATCCACTTCTGATACATAACCTTTCCCCACATTTACAAGGAGTTCACCACAAAAGAAGATTCCCTTTCAAAACGTGCTCTCATCGCAGGAAGGATCTTTGTTGTCACAAGATTTCACACAAGTACTTTGTTCCTGTCTGAAAAATGGGTTCTTTTTTGAGCCACTGGTTTTGTTTTTTTTTGGACAGGTTGTTGTTATTTGATCTTCATGACCTCCTCTTTGTTATTTCTTCTGGAAGCATTCAACAACTATAATAATATTTTTGATGGTGTGGGGTTCTTTCTACGGAACACTGTTGTATCCCTGTCCTTTTGGTACTTTTGTAATCTTTTGAAGGGGCAGTGGTTGTTAGAGTTTGGATCATTGAAAGCCTAGAGGCTTAGCCAATGTATACTTTGCTTTCTAACTAGAAATATGAAGTATAAAGATTTGGTTTTCCTTGGAAAACAAAAACATATCTTAACCTCAAAACTAACAGATTACAAATGAGACTACTATGCTCGCAAAAAGTATGACAAACAATACAATGCAATAACTTGAAAATGCATGGATGGAAGCTTCAATTTACAATTTTTTCACCTTTGCGGCCTCTTTATCCGCGGCCTGGGAAGGGAGGCAAACTTTTTGGGTCAACTCCCGATTAAATCTGGAGTTCAAGGAAAAAATCGCGATTTTTTCCTTTATGAAAAAGTCGCCAAAAAATCGGGGGATTAAATCGTTTAGTTCAAAAAATCGCGTTTATAGGATTAAATCGAGATTTTTTGCAGACTTTTTCCACACCAAGGAACACAACAATGGATGAGGAGCATGGATAGGAGCTGAGGAGATGGGGGATGCAGATGGCAACGATGAAAAAATTTGCAGGTTTGAAGAGGAGGGAAAGGAAACGCGATGAGGAGGAGGGTTGTGGATCAAAGGGAAGGAGAAGCAGCAAAGGCTCCATTTTTTATTTACAAGTTAAGGTATGAAAACGAAATTACAGCAAAGAAAGGATGCAATGTGTGTAAGTCGAAGAGACAGTGAGCCAAGCGAGCTAGAAAAAAGCGCAGCAGACAGAAGGCTGCGATTTTGGTGGCAAAAGAGGAAAGAGGGTTTCCAAACCCCTCCTTTAAAAAAAATTGCGAATTTTTTAATATTTTTAAATGTGCCAAAAAAAACCTTTGGATAAATATGCTGACAAATCCCAAAGATCCAGATCTTACCCTCCAAGGCCTAGATCTAGACTCTACGCAAATTTTCTCCTCAGATCTGCAGCTACCCATCAAAAAGAAAACACCCAAACGATATATACAATGATGAAATTAAAACCCCAAAAACCTAGTTAGATAATTACAATACTTACAAGTTGAAGGCTCTAAGTAGCCAGATCTATCATCATGCCACGCAGAAATTAAAAGATTTTTTTAAATTTTAAAAGGAGGTGCTAACTCGAAACCATCACGCATCACAAAACAAAAATCTTATGATAAGCCTGGAGCTAATTTAGCTGGGCTCTTTAGGAAACACAGATCGGGAGTTGGTTGGTCCAACTGAAAACTTCCCCTAATTCTCGTTCATCTAACTCAAGATTTCCCTACAAAACTTGATCCAACCATTAAAAATAGAGCAAGAAAACAATAATTAAATTCAGACAAATAGAGATACCTGCTATTACGTTCAAAATTTAAATTATTATTCAAACCCGAGCAATTGAGCAAGATACTTGTACTCAAATCACTCTTCAGAAGTTATTATCAATGGCTTTAGAAAAAATTACGCATGAAATAAGACATCTTACAGCATTCCCATGAAGTGTAACACCAGCAGAATTTAACTCCAAAGTCTTTCTTTATTATCCAAAAAATAAGATTACACTAGAGCTTCTTGCTAAGCACACAACTTAGAGATTGGATGGATCGACTAACAAATGACCTCCTATTTAAAGATAAATCATCCAATGGCTAATTCGAGTGATCCTCGTCGAAGTAATCTCGACCGTTGATGAAGATCAAAATTTCTCTTAATTTCATCCAACAAAATATTTAACTTTTGAGGAAATTCGAAAATTTTATTTAAATTAGAAATTTTGAGTTAATTTCCCCAAAAATTTGACATTGACTTAACCCCCAGGGATCAACAATTTAAAATTTATCAAAATAATTAATTTACTTTAGTCCTGAGACCTTTTAAAATTTGATTTCATAGAACCGACGAATTTTGCCTTTGGAGAATTTATATTTACCTGGGACTTAGAATTAATTAAATTTTTGGCTTAGGCTTTTAATTAATTTTGGGCCAGAAAATTTAATTAATTAACCTATGAGGGGATAAATTATTTTTCAAACCCTCAAAGCACTTTACATCATGATTTACATATTGTTTACATCATAAGGGGGAAAACCCATTTGTAATAGACCCTCACAGATTACCCATTTCTGCGACACATTTATAATCCAGTAGAACAAATAATTTGTAATAAAATAATCTAATCAAATAGTTAGGATTATTCCCAAATTACTTGTACATAGATTCGATCTAGAACACTAGCACTCGCCTAAAATCCTAGCGACAAAATCCATTCCATCTTTGGGGTAACACTGAAGGGAAAAACTCTGATGATCATCTGAAAATCAATTGGTGAGATGAAAAACCTCCCAGAATAGAGATCATCACTAGAAAAGTAGGTTTACCTAGGTCGTTACATACATGACACGGGTTTGCTGAGATTATTTACATTATACACATCCAGAATGGGTTTACATAACATCTTGAAAGTCAAGTTGATGATGATAGCTGGATGACATGAACAAATCGATCAGGCACAATCCCTTTTGCGAAAAAAAGTGGGTGTACTACTATGGGTTGTTGACACGTAGTGGTCAACAAGCATCATTACGAAGTTTATATCATTGTTGTATCCCTATTTTGAACCACATTGTTATCAATATATATTTTTGCATACATTTCATTAACACTTAGGCATTTCACTTGCATGCTAAATTAGGCATTTCACTTGCATACTAAATTAGGTTTGCAAATCTACCTCCGAGCTTTATGCGTAAGCTTGGTTGAATAGACATTTTAGGACATTTTTTCTAATTTTTCTTTCACTTGAGTACGAAGTAAGATTAAAACATGTGACCTCATAGTTCTCTTGGTGGTTTAGACCCCTTGTAGGAACGAAGGCACATGGATTGCAAGGATCTTGGGAAGTGTATCGTTAACAATAGACATGTGCCTCCTCAGCCCATCTTCCTTGCAAGTCACCCAATCTTTCCCTAGCTGTAAGAAATTGAAAGGAATATTTCTCGCCATAGATTAGGCATTTAATTAAAATTAACCAAGATAAATTGCATCTTACATAGTCTAATTTGGCATCATCTTATTTTACATCAAAGTAATATGTGTGCATTCTATCTTACCTGCAATATTATTGTATTTGTCATTTAAACTTTTGTTCATAACTATTTGATGTTGTTCTACTTTATTTGAGCATTTCTGTCAAAGTATAGGGTTCATTTGTTTTGCCAGTTGCATCTTACTGCTCATTATTTCAATATCTCTTGTACTAACATTTTGTTTTGCAACATTGCTCATCATTGTAACTTGAAGTGTTATTTCCATTTTGCAAGTATATAATCTTTACTTGAGCATTTTTTACAAGGCATTGGTTTCTCATCTTGACTTTTGTTGAATGCCATAATGATCTTAAGTTGAATTTATCTTATACATTGCTCATTAACTCTTGTACTTGCTAATTTTTAAATCAAGTCCCATTGGGGAGCGATTGTCTTACCCTTAGTCTCCTAGAAATTGTTGTTTTTCAACAAGTCTTCCTTTAAAAACCTTCTTTAGGGTCCACCCCCTTGACTTTAGCTAGGAGAGAGCCTAGGCAGAGAGAGTTGGGATTAGGTGACAGCCCCTTCACTGAGCTTTGCCACCAAGGCCACACCTAGTGGAGTTGAGGATTTTTCCCACATTAACTTAGGTGTGCAAGCGAAGCAGCAACAGTATTGAAAGATTGAACTTTGATAATACAGTTTGGATGCCAGCTTCTTTCTCCAGATTGGTTGTTTTATTTTAAATAAGCATTTTCATTCTGTGATCTAGCTTTATTTTAAGAGGGTGTGAGCTGGTTGGTTAGGGCCCAACCAATCCAGCTCGACACTCCTCTCATTAGATTAGTACTGTGTGGTTTGTTCATTCCAGAAATAGTATTGGTTTCTTTACAGTGTGGAGGTATCAACTATATGATTGATTTACAAATGTTTTCAATCCAGTGCGTGAAGCTTGCTTGTATGCTCTGTCTTTTTAAAGACTTGTTTTGCACTTCAATTTATGGTTATTTGGCACTTAGATCTGAAGGAATATCACTATAAGTGCATGGAATCTCTTTTGAGTTCTCATAGAAACTCAATTGTGTAGATCGGATTTCAAGGTATGATCATATTCTACATATGCCTGGAGGTGACAATGTTTTAATGCAAGATTCTCTTTGGTTTTTGATACATCACAAATCTGAGGTAGTTTAAATGATAAATTTGTATATTGTCTTTGTTGAATGAGATTCAAATCTAAAGCTCTTGGGTCATTGCAGACTCGAGAGCTGAAGATATCTCAACTTTTTTAGATCCTCTGTCCCCATATAAATGCAACCAGCTTGCTGATATTGAAACCCTGTCTTCTTTAATAACCTGGGTTATGGCTTATACAAGTGACAACTTCAGTATGTATTGGAATAGCTTGTGACCCTGTTGATCTATAAGGTGTTGGAGCTTGAACTCTTCTTTTTAAATCTGGCGTGTGTTGATAGAAATAACCCATGCCTTTATCAAACTAGAAAAGTACTTTGGAACCTCTACTTGCACACGGTATAAGCTTTGTAACATTGTTGACTTGTATCAGTATCACTCATAGCGAGTATACCTGGTATTGAATAGTTGTTGACCTACCCAGTTATATGCTTGATCATTCTTTAACACAATTTATAAAGCTTGTAAGTTTGGACAATGATTCATATATGTGAGAAGCATACACTTATGATGTTAGTAACTATTGAGTGTAGGAAGACTTGATGAGTAAAGGAGATTAACTAAGCTTTGTTTACATTGTTATTTACAGGGCATTGTATATTGTTTCATGCATGCACACAGTAATTGTTTGCAACAGTTGATTGTGTTTGATTAGTACACTAAGGATGAATTGAAGCCACACTTTTACTTTCTAATTACATGCAGAGAGTGTAGTGGAGAATAGAACATAGTGCAGGAATCTCAGTAGTGTTTTGTTTGGTCTCAAGTGTCCTGTTCGGCATCAGTCCAGATTGTCTAAGGTTTTTGTATTTGAGTTTTTTGATTTATCTAGACAGTCTGGAAATTTGGTTTGTTTAGTTGTTTAAAAGGTGAATTGAATAGAATCCTAGTTGATTGCTTACTAGTTTTGTTTTTAATAAAGTTGTCAAACTTAGTGCAAGAATTGAATTGGGAGTTTATTTATTTATTCGAGGAACTTAGAAGAGCGCTAATGAACTATCTAGAGTGAGGAGTGGTTTTGCAGGATTTCCAGGGTCCTTCTAGGCATTTCGAGTGATGTGCCTCAAAGCTTACGAGCTCCTAGTTGACAATAAATGTTGGATCACTGACATAGTCAATACTATAACCAACAGAGAGATTTTCCTTAGGTAGGGCAAGTATGCAATTGAGAGCTTGAGGCAATTCAAGATGGAGGATTGCAGGCCTATGTCTACACCAACTATCACCAACTTAAAGAAGTTGAGTGCTTCTAAGGGTAAGTTGGTGGATCCCACGCTATATATGCAACTGATAGCTTCTTTGATGTATATGGTCAACACTAGGTTGGATATCTGCTTTTTTATGAACACACTCAGCTAATTCATGGTGGAGCCGAGACAGGTTCATTGGGTGGCAAGCTGGCACTGAAGCATGTGTTGACATACCTATGATGTACAATGGACTTTCGACTAAGATATGTTGGAGTTCGTGGAGTAGAGTTGCAGTGATACATAGATTCTGATTCGGTTTGGAGTGCTATGGATATAAAATCCATGTTTGGATATTGTTTCAGCTTGGGATCAGCATGATCTCATGGTGTAGTAGGAAGCAATGATCAGTGCCACTTAGGAAAAGTACATGGCAGCGAGTCTGGTGAGTTGCGAAGCCATATGGGTTTGCAAGATGCTCACAAGGCTATTTGGTTTTGAGACGGGGCCAACAATGATACACTATAATAATTAGAGTTGCATTAAGCTCTCTCAAAATCCTATGTTTCATGACAGGTCCAAGCAAATTGAAATCAGATATCACTTGGTCAAAGACAGGTTCCAAAAAGGAGTTATGAGATTCTAATACATTTCCACAAGGGAGAAGGTAGTAGGTATTCCTACTAAGCCTCTAGTGAAAGGGAAGTTTGTGTTTTACAGTGACAAGCTAGGGGTGGCAGAGATTCCCTTTCTTGTTAGAAGGGAGTGTTGAAGCTTGTGGTAGCTTCAAAAGATATTCTAGATGAGCTTAATGTCTTAGCATGTAGGAGATGGTTAATTGCTTCTTTAGGTGCTTACTTGGTGCAGTATGTGACTTATGACTTAATTCCTAAGTCTAACATAAGAAAAGTACAATAATCACGGTCGATTAATTATTGTGGACTACGTAGAAATTGTAGTCCCAACTCGATTTCTAGTTTTAAGTGAAGTCACATCAGCTTAATGCCCAACCAAACATGTCATATGTTGTTGTTATAAACACGAATATATTTCAAAACTGGAAACACATGAGTCTACTCTACACTTCTAATTTATACAGAGAAAAAATACTAACAGCCACACAAGTTTTCACACAGATAGTTTTGGTCTGACAACCACGGAAAAACCCCAAAGGGAAAAGCGGCGAGAGAGAAGGGTATTTTTATTTCAGACACAGAAATTTTACAACATTTATTATAGCACGTAAAATAGACTTATCTCTGTTGAGAAATCTAAGGCAGAGAGTTAGAGTATTTATTAACTTGATTTCTCTTTAATCCTTGACATTTCCTTGTCATTTATATTAGGATATTTTCATCATTATTTATTTTTGTTCATTATCAAGACAAATGCCAATAAGAAGATCACAATGCAAACAAAAGAACACCAGATTGAGGCTGCTAGCCAGGGCCAAAACCTCTCCTAGAGAGGAAAACCCACAAAAATCTCTTCTTATAGAATCAATTCAATGAAGACTTCCAAGACCTTGACCCAATACAAAACCTTCTAAGAGATGAGCCAGCCAAACACCAAACAATATCTCTACAAAATTGGGACTGAGGAAACCCTGGGATCTCCAACAAACTGGCATGTGCGAGTAGATAAGGATATTAGGAACAGAAATTCACTTCCCTTACTTCTTTGTTGGCCTCCAAATAATTTCACCCTTCCTCCTTGCCGGAACAAACTTCTTCTCTTTTGCTTGGATCAGAAATCATTCAATGTATGTGTGTCTTCAAGTGGGAGAGAGCTCCTCTTTATATAGGCTTCTTTTAAGAGCGAATTAGGCCTTTCTAGGCCAACTTCAGGAGGCTGGCCAACTTCATCTCTTGGAGGCTTCTAGACTCATTATATTACAACAATAATTTTTCATTCTTAATACATGAGCCCTCCAAGGGCTAAGATATCATGAGTTGACTCTTTGACTTGACTCAACAAACCCCTAGAGCACTCAATGGGTGGTTTGACCTAGGACAAACAACAATGGGCAAGAAACCCATTTTACAATAAATAATTTTATTTTACAAATAATATTTCTTTTTCTTCTTCTTTTGACAAGTACATCAATAATTAGATCATGTCATGACTCACGTACAATTATGAAGACCAACACCAGTTACATTTCAATACTTCCTCTTAACTAGGGAGGTATTCATAATCGACCACAAGTACAAGGCCAGTACTTTCATTGAATTATTCTCATAAGAGGAGTAGGATTGGTAAGCCATCTTAAGCATCAACATTATGATCAACATACGACCATCATTGTCAACATAGCAAGGCCATGACTAACAAGCTCCATCTCTCAATAGATCAGAGCACAATGCTAGGAGGCTTTATGGGGGACACCACACTGCCTCTCAAGGCACATACCCCATCTGAATGTTCACAAGGTATGTCCTTCTAAGACTATTCTTATCTGGGATTCCCAATCCTCAAAGAATATAGGTCCTCTTCGACCACTCTTGTCTTCAATACCCTATCAGATCCTCAAAGAGTGTCAGTCACCAAACTAATTCCTATCTTGGATTAAAAATTCTCAAGGAGTATTTGTCACAAATGCTTACCCAATCCTCCGAACGCCATTCTCTCCTCATGGCCTTCACTAAGACTTACAGTTGTTAGTCCTGGTCTAGTGCATGACACACGAAGCAAAGAACCATATATGTCACTCCCTCTCAACCAGGGAGGAGCTCCCTCTCAACTAGGGAGAATTGTCCATCATCAGCTACTATGATAGTCGATCTCAAGGCTCTATCATGATCATCACACGTGCAAGCTTTCTTTGAACATCACAGAGCCCTCTATATACAACATCATCATCAAGACAGGGTCCACCACACTTTCCACATCATCAGTCTGTATTTGTTGCATCTTCACAAACCAATTATCATAGAGCTTGAATATGACTCCTTTTGAATATCAAGAAAGTGATCCATCAGAACATGATCATCGAGCCATCTACAACTTGCTATCACATCGATTATCGCGGTGTACATCAACTCCTAGCAACCCAATGGAATCACATCATGATTGTCACACATTCTTCATATAACAGAATCATGCATAGAGTATCATGTCATCATCAGCATCATGGTATTCCTTCAATCATCATCAGAGTCTTCCACAGAATATCATGCTTCAGCCAATCATCTAATCCTGCATTTCATCTCATTATGCTGCAACTGAACCAGCAAGCTCCTAAGGGACCTGCTCCAAAAACATATAGAACAGACAATAACGGTGATAGCATCATGGTCATTCTTCCTAGAAAAAATCACTCCATGACATCACAAGGGAGGATTCATACATGATCCTTCATTTAGCAACTAGATGACTGCCAGAACATACATCTGAAAATATTCAAATGCTACATGTTGTAAACCATGATGGCATGCATTCTACCAATGCAACTACATGCCCAACTTTAACTGTACAAAGTATCAATAAGATGGAATTTCTTTAGAAGAATAGATCCCTAGGATCCTCTTCCTTTGCCTTCTTCTCAGGTTCCTTGACCTCTTCAGCTGCATATGCTCTATCCTTCCACTTTGTACCTTTCTTTTGATAAGAGACTTTCATCAGCTTCGTGCAATTCCTTCAGAAGTGACCAAGCTCATTACACTCAAAGCATCTTACATTCGTTATGTCTTGCTTCCTCTTTGGATAACGAGACCATCCAAATTTCCTTTCGCTCAACATGTTCATTCTGGCTGCATATGCTTGGGATTTAGCGGGAGGATCAGTTTCCTCCTTCGCTTCCAATCGGGTCTCTTTCATCACACATTGAGACCACAACTCGTCAAGACCAGAAGTCTCCTTTCTTGAGTAAAATGCTGGTCACAAACGAACTCCATTCTTGAGGCAGGGTACTCAGGATTACTGTCATCATTCCTGCATAAAATGTTTCACCAAGGGCTTGCAATGGATCTCTCAACTGTGATGTCTTTACTAGGTGAGTTGCAATGTCTTCTTCGAATGGAATTCTGATCTTCTATAACCTGCTACTCGGGGTTATTTTCTGACCTAAGGTGCTCACACAGTACAACTTGTTCAATCTGTCATAAATGTCCTAGGTTTTATTTAGCTCTGCCACAAAAGGTATAAGGTGATCCTTGATTGATGCAATCAAGATCCTTTGGGTTCTTATCTCACTTTTGTTGTACTCGTTCTATTCATCCACATTCTTCTTGTCTGATTCTGTAGCCTTTACTTGAACGATGTCTATGACATCATTCTCTATGAGTATGAGGTCAATCCTCTTCTTCCACCCTTGGTAGTTAGAGGTTCCCTCAAGCTTGTTGCTCTCTTCAAAGACAAATTGAAGATTGCTTTCCTGAGATATATCATATGACTGCCTCTAGACTGTTACTTTCTTCAATATCAACAAACTGCTGCTCGTTTGAATCCACTATGAAACTGCATAGGTCTCACAGGACTGACTACTACAGATATAGCGATATCCCACAGTTCTCTTCAAAATGTTGTCTTACTGATTTTTGAAGTTACTGACACAATCATGTAACCCTTCTGCCTGTAGCTTGCCTTCTAATGTGACCAATTCAATCTATGGCTTCCTTACTGATGTTTATACCCTAGGGCTAGGGTTTTAATATAGATTCATACTCAACAATGATTCTAAAATGAATGCCACTTTAAATTACAAAATCAAACAAGTGTATCTTTCCAATGTAGGTCAGCTTTACTTACATTTCTATGCTTCGGACTCTGTATATATATATGTGTGTGTGTGTGTCAATTTTGTCACTGTAGCATGTACAGGCCTTTCACAATTTCGTGGGTCTCATATCACAAGGATTTATACCACTTCCACAGGTCAGCAAGTTAACTTTTATCTTGATCATTGGTTACTGTAGTTAAAATAGATGCACCTTCAGGATAGCCCTGTAACCTTTGCATAATTGGGTCTTGCGAATTTATGAGAGATAGATGCATAGGATATCATGCTTGTAAACAAGCCTATAGGAGGTTTTGGCTCCATTCTTCAAGGTGACTGAGGCCTTCAATTCGGATCTGCTTTGAGACTAAGATGGTCTCAATAACGTACTCATAACTTCTTGCATATACCATGCACTTTGATTTCACAGAGGTAGGGTATATTTTTGCTTTTCAAAGAGACTTTGCTTCAAAACTTCGGCACTTTTGACAGTGGTCTCCAATAGAACCTATGCTCAAAAAAGCTCTTCAACTAATGCACAGGTGAACATTTTTTATTCTTTTGGAGATTGTCTTTCTAGGGCTTATGCACAGAACCATACCACATAAATTTCGGACTATAGACAGAGGGTTCAACTCCTTTAGAAAGTTGTTATAGTTGCCAATAGGAAGGCCTTGGATGCCTTGCAAAACTAGAACAGTCCTTTCAGAAAACTCTAATAAATTCACTGATCAATAAAGACTACAATGTACATACTAGAGTTGTGAAGTTGCTCAGAAATTCGGTGACTTTGATGAAAGATGCAGACCTGGTGGTCTCCCTTTTGACCTTCGCTCAATGCCAAGAGGTGCGGCCTCTTTTATGCTGTTAGATAAGCCCTTTGACCCTTCACAAATATGCTTCTTATACCTTCGCTTTGCTAAAGTAGGTCTGCGGCCTTGATACAGAGATTAGGGCTCGATAAGGTGCCCAAACAGCTTCGATCTACTAGTCATTGAGTGCATTCTGGAGAGGGCTATTAAATTAGCCTTTAGGTTTCCTTGAATCAGGGCTTGAAAGCCCTCTAAGTGCCCTTGCTAGCCTTGAGAATGCCCGTGACCTTATCTCTGCAATTAGGGCTAGAAAAATGTGCCCAGAAAATTGATCCTTTAGCCTCCACAAATTTGGTCTATGGTAGTTGATTTCCTTGAGATGATATGATGCCAAACTGATCTTCTTTCTGCCCACTATTCAAAACCTCGCTCTGATACCATGTTGAGAAATCTAGGGCAGACAGTTGGATCTATGTCACAGGGTTCGGCGAACCTGAAGGTTCAGGTTCGAAGTTCGCCGAACCTGAAAAAAAAAATTGAAATTCGTTCAGGTTCGCCAAACCTGAAATTCGAACCTCAAGTCGAATCTGAATGAACTCGAACCTAAACGAACCTCAACGAACCTCAACGAACCTGAACGAACCTGAAGGCGATTTTTAACGAATTTTTTAAGGTTCAATTTTTTTAATGATGCACTGAGAACTTCATTATGACAGCCATGATAGCTGTTTTATCCTACCTTCATCACTGTACTCTAGACCATCATGTTGACTGTGATCATGCGAGAGTGTATTCCATGACTACAGGATCATTGTGATCTTTCTTACACAGAGACAGTGAGATCATGTAAAGATAGTGAGGGATCCGAAGATCTTTCCATTACATATATATATATATACATTGACTGCTAAGAAATAGATCCACCGAGATGAGATACTATTCCTCACTATACTGAAGTCCTTACTGTCTCATTTATTCCGAGACTGTAATGGTTACTATGGCTCTTTGTTTTGCAGGGATTGTATCCTCCGAGAATGATCAATTTCTGCGGCTTTGTTATTGTGCCACAATTGTAGTATATATATTATATATATATATTATATATATATATATATATATATAATATCTGTGTGTGTGTGTGTGTGTTGTGGTGTGTGTGTGATTGAGACAACGTCTAACATCAATCTTATTAGGCCAAGAGAGAGGTTCTATCACTGTTGTTCTTTGTCCAGAGTCTAGACTTCTACAAGAGTATCACCGAGGCCTTATGCCAAGACTGCTATGCAAGATCCATTGACACTGTGCCTTTGTCCTAGATCTTATCATCTTTGCTACTCCATTCAGCTGAGATCCTCACAGGTATGTCGAGATCACTAGCTGTGCAATTGTGATATGTCAGGTAGATTTGTATGCTAAAACAGATATGCCGAGAATGTCTAATCCTTCAATCTTTGCAACGTCCATTATACAAGGTTTATTCCTGCTCCATTAGACCGAGGTCATATATATATATCTATATATATATATATATATATATATATATATAATATAGTCGAACCTAATGCCGAACCTCATTCGAACCTGATTGCGAAAATTCGAATTCGCAATCGAACTTAATCGTTGTCGAACTCGAACCATGTGACATAGAGTTAGAGTATTTATTAACTAGATTTCTCTTCAATCCTTGACATTTTCTTGTGATTTATATTAGGACATTTTCATCATTATTTAGTTTTGTTCATCATCGAGACAAATGCCAATAAGATCACAATGCAAACACAAGAACACCAGATTTAGGCTGCTAGCCATGACCAAAACCTCTCCTAGAGAGGAAAACCCACAAAAATCTCTTCTTATAGAATCAATTGATTTATTAAATGAGGACTCAAGTACAATTATGAAGACCGACACTAGTTACATTTCAACAATCTCATGGTCAAATTTCCTTCTTTTTTTGTGTTGTAGCAGTCTCCTAAAATCCTGTGCTTTTCTACCTTGTTTTCTATGCCCAGATGTGCTCAAAAATTATTGTCTGACAGCATTGAGAGGCTGCAATAAATGTTCTGTCAGTATACCTCTGTTTCTGAGCCTGCCTCCTAGAAAAATACATTGATCTAACAGCAGTAAATTTGGCCCCTCTAACAGTAATAAAATTATAAATGCACTCAGACAGATCCTCGATTTTCCGCCTAGCCAGCCTCAAAAATCATGTTGGAGCTCAGTCAAACACTCAAGAAGATGCCTCAATATGTGTGCCTCCTGCTATACCCTCCTTCCTCTGTTGTACCATTTCCTCTTACCGTCCTTAGATCCTTGTCTCCAAATCTCATGAAGCAAGGGTGCAAATGGTGCCATTTCCCCCTTCCTTTTTCCCTTTTGATCTCTTATTAAGAAGAGAGAACTAATCCTAACATCTAATGGCAAAGAATAGATCTTAGCCAATTAGATGAACAATGGAGATCTTATCTCTCATTGACCCATGAGACATTTTTTCCCTAGTCCCCTTTTCATTAATTACTCAAAAGGTACTTCACGAATTTATGTTTATAAAATCACTTTATGACTTTATTTCTCTTAAAGTCATTTATGTTTATAAAGTTAAGGTGGTCACAATAGGGCACTCTATCCTAGGCTAGACACCAAGCCTTAGGAACACTTGTCCTTGGAACTCCTTTTCTAACAGACTAATAAGCCAAAGCAAGGATAAACAATTAAATTATTTAAGTGACTTATATATGATATTACTCGTTGATCTCAAGTAAGGTGAATCTAATCTCAACTGTAAATCACTTGGGAGATTAGGCTTAGGGATTTGGCTTAATGAAGATTATAAAGAGAAGCCTAAGGGAGAGGGGAAGACACAAGACAAGAGACACCCACAGCATTTTGAGAAAGTGATTTTCTCACAGATGGAGAGAGCGATTTTCTCCACAGTGAGAGGCTCATCTAGACTGAAGAGAAAGAGGAAGAGTGCAAGGTGATTTGGCAGTATTTCCATGAGGCTGAGATTTCGAGATCAAGGAAGGCCAAATAGTTGAAGCATGAAGGAGGCTACAAATTGGAGAGGCCAATTTATCTAGGCCCGTATTGTTGGTGAGAGGTGGGCCGAATTCTCCAGGCATAATTTCCTCAAGGACTGATTTCCAGGGGGGAAAAATTACTTCGGCCAACTTATTCCCAGAGAGCCAAGTTACAGTTTCCAGTCATTTGCATTTTTCCGTGTATTTTATTTGTGGGTCGAAACCCAGATTTTCGTGAGATTATTGAATAAAGGAGAATTGTTATGGGTGTATATTTGTTGTTGAGATATGATTGATATCTCTCTTTTTATTTTTCCACTGCATATTAATTTCTAGAAGTTAACAATATCAGTGATTTTATTTGTCAGCAATTTAAAAATTATTTAGGTAATAAAATAAATTTATGGGAATAAATAAATGTTGAGAGAAAAATATATCTAGATTGGTATTAGAAATTTAGCATGTAACCCCATTAAATATTGCTGACTTGATTGGACATAATGTCGATTAGGTTTTACAATTTGTGTTGGACTGATAGAGGAAATTGATACATGGGTATGATTCTCGCTATCCTAAACAATATTTATTGATAGTGTCTGCATTCAAACCCCTTTTATAGCTTCAAAAAATTCCTTTTTACATATATAATTCCTTCACTCTTTTTGGCATATATATAACATCTATTTCCGCTTACGCACCTTTAATTCCTTGGTTAGTTCCTCCACTTAAAAAGATAAAACTTACCATTCATGTAAAGAGATATTTGTTTTCCTTCTATTTTTCCATACCTTTCTAGCTTTTCTTCTTCTTTCAATCACAAAAATAAGTGTGGCCAAAAGCCAAAATATGATCAAGGACCTAGAGAATAGGGATAAAGTTTCTAAAAGAATTTTGAATGGCTAAAAACGCTTATATGGCCAATGGTCGAAATCTGAAAACCAAGCTCTGATACCAAGTGTGATAAAAAAATCTAGATCACAAAGAAGATATACAATATATTTGGAATATAAACTAGTCCCATTCAAGAACGAAATAATAACATATAGAATAATGTATGAAGAATTCATATGATATAATAGTACAATGGGAGCCAGTATATATACCTAAGTGAAGTGCCCTTTTAGTAACAGTCATGTTGTAACGAACAAAGTTCGTTCTTCAAGTTAAATACTCTAGAAGACTTGGAATATGTAGATCTCCATTGAAATACAAGAATATGTATATTAAAATGTATGGGCAAGAATGATGTTAGAATAGGAAATGAGGATCCTGTATATATAGTCAAGTAAGTACCCTTTCACAAACAAGCATGTCTGCAGAGACATGCCTCTTTGTTTAACTAATTATTACTTAATTACATATTATTATGATTATTATTTATTATCTATTTTTATTATTTTTACATAAATTATATTCATAACATTGCCTTCCCTTTAGAAAAGCTTTGTCCTCAAAGCTTGTTGTTGAAAAGGCTTGATCTCTTTTTCTACTACGAATGTCTTTTCGTCTCGGAACAGTCACATTTGTCGATACAAGTTAATATGATCCTTCGAGTGATATATAAAATTGTCGCATGGAGGAAGGATCTGACCATCCTAAATTAATGTTTTGTGAAATCTTTTGATTACTAGAAACTTGTGATGAACTTTTATTATTGAACTAAGTTGTGCACACTTCAGTATTCTTCGGAACATAAGTTTGTTGTTTATGTTCTGAGTGATACAAATTCGTGGATTGATTGAAATGTATGTTCTTGTGATTCAGTTGTAGATAAAGAGTTCTTTTGGTTTCCCTTATCATGTGTGTGGCAAGATTCTGATTTACTTCAGGTTTCGATGTTGTCGAGTTGGTTACAAAATCTTCACAATATTCCTTCGTTTGATCTGCAACATCTAAATACGTTTTAACTTCTATTGGTTTCTCATCTTCTCGAGTTGTGATATTCACTGAATCGATATTCGTTCCATTTTCTTCAACTTGCACTGAAACGACTCAAGACTTCAATACTACTTCTTGAAGTTGTTCTAATTTGTCATTTAGTGACTTCGTGTCACGTTTAAGCTTCTTTATTTGTATAAGGAGGTTTTGGTTATGAATCCTTAGGTGTAAAACCTCTTCTTTTTCTGGATTGTTGATTTTATTCTTAGTAGCCTCATCATCTTTTAAACTTTTTATTTGTTCTAATAATGTTTGATTAAGGTTCTTTAAAAGTAAATTTTCTTCTTCTTGTTCCAACAAGTGCTTCTTCAGTTCCTTCTTTATGGCCTTAACTTTCTTAACTTGTTAGAGTAATTTTTCATTGTGTTCTCTGAGGCGCGAATTTTCTTTGTCTTTACTGGAAATGACTTCGCCAAGCTCTTTCTACTTCTTTAGTATAGTTTTTTTATTACCTTCAAACATTAATTTCGAAATATCCTTAAAGTCTTCATATTAAGGCTTTATCGGTTCTAAGTTCATTGTCACCTTGTGGAAGGTGGCCATCTTCCTCTTGTAAGGAAACATCAAGAATTAGGTTTCTATGTTTAGAATGAACGTACCTAATTCATCTCTTTGGGGTATAATATAAAATATATGTCTACTTATGTGCCTTTGACTCGGTTAATTTTCTCCACATAAAAGTAAAACTTACCATTCACATAAAGAGATTTTGTATTCCTTTTGTTCTTCTTTTACTTTGAAAATACCATGGGCAATTACCATGGGTTGCTAATACCACAAGTTTGTAAACCACTTAATGAAGAATCAAGATAATATTATCTACTCTTCCTCTTCTTATGTATAGTTTTAAAGATATTTGGAAAGATTCCCTTTTGACTTTATCATGCACCTTCTATGAATAATGTAGAACCTTTTATATATATATGAATGTTCTTCAAAATTTACATCAAACTATATTTTTTTTACTAGCATAATTGAAATGTCAATGACCAAAGGCCTTTTTTATTTTTTAATTAACTAATTCTTTTTTCTAACTCTTTTCTTTTATAATATTTTTTCCAACTCTTTCATTTAACTCTTATTTTTTAAGTAGCCAAGGGCCCTAACCGAAAATGGAGAAACTCCAACTCGTGTAGCAAAAACACTTTAGTTGCAATGACAAGTTGATAGCCAAAGGCTCGGATCTGCCAACGTGGCTTTGATACCAAATGGAACGAACAAAGTTCATTCTTCAAGTTAAATACTCCAAAAGACTTGGAATATGTAGATCTCCATTGAGATACAAGAATAAATATATTAAAATGTATGAGTAAGAATGATGTTACAATTGGAAATGAGGGTCCTGTATATATAGTCAAGTAAGTACCCTTTCACGAATAGGCATGTCTGTAGAGACATGCCTCTTTGTTTAACTAATTGTTACTTAATTACATAATATTATGTTTATTATTTATTATCTATTTTTATTATTTTTACATAAATTACATTAATAATACATGTCCTTTGAGAAATGTCCTTTCATAATTATTAATTATACTTATTAATTCTTATTGATTAATATTTATATTATTTGATACATATATATGTTCATAACAACTTTCCTTGAACTTCTTTGGATCACCTCAGAGTGGTACAAATTCACAGATCACTCATTGTAGCGATACATGCATTTAGTTCTCATAGCTCAATCTCTAACCATGTTAAAGGAAAATCCCAAAGCATGCAATAGAAATGGGTTTTTCTAATTCTCTACTACAATATCAGGCAAAGCTCCATAGTGATTCCTTGAAGTTGACTATACTAGATAGTAAAACTAAATCTTAAGTTCTCTAGAGTTGTCATTCTGGGGTTGATAATTGACTATACTAGATAGTAAAACCACATCTCAAGTTCTTGGGTTTTGTCATTCTGGGGTCTGAAAATACGAGTGATAAACTTCCAAATTATGAAGAATGTAAAATCGTAAAACAGAACGATGCAAGTAATCAAATGTTGTTTCCTTCGATTATAACTTAAAGAAACCATGATGATAACAACAGTTTTCATTTACTGAGAAAATCTCCAAGAAGAAAATCTTTTGCAAAAGCTTCCATTAACAAACACAATGCAACATGCTCCTTAAGAGAAGATTTACAAATTGTGCACACCAAAGTTAACAATTTTGAATCTCAAATTTCTCTTCAAATACCTTTCTAGCATTCAAAGATGTATAGTCTAAAATATACATCTTAACATAAGTACATTTGAAAATTTTTCCCTCAACAAAAGAAACAAAACACAAGTAATAGCTTTGTTGTTGGAGATTTCCCTCTTAAAATTATTTTTATAGTTTTTATAATTTTTTACCTTGACCAAAATTCTTATCCACACTTTAATCCAACAAACGCTTAATCTTGGTTATCCTATAAATTGGCTCTTCAGCACTCGTTTACTCACATTAGCTCTTTGGTCCCTAATGATGGATGCAATAACCATCTAAAACATTGGGCAGACCAAAACCATTACACGGTTCGCTTCTAGATATCTCCAACAATATGACTAACTATGGAAGCCTCCAATAACCTATAAGTAATAGCTTTATATTAATTTTTCATATAAAGGCAAGTGAGAAAGCTAGTCTAAAAAAATGAAATTGAAATTTTATTAATGTTCCACTAAAGACCTAAATCTGAAGGGGATGAGTGATTATAACAAGTAACATCAGCCAATCCAAAGCTTCAAGAATTATAAATAGGCAAATATAAGTGAAACTTGAACTACAGGTGAAAGGAAAGAAGACTACAGATATTGATCCTCTACCAATGCCAATTACAATAATGAACGATCTTTGGGAAAGAGTTATGAAGTTGACTTCACATTCTGGAGCCAAGAGGGGTCCAATCCTTATCTCGTATTTGTCTTTTCTTGCTTCTCAAGGTTGTACATGGCAATTCTAATAAGTGTTGCACATATCGTGATAATTATCGAAACTCCCACCCCCCCCCTCGGTCGATATTATTGCATGAACTTAACCAATATTTTACATAATTTGAATTTACCACAATAATTTCAGCAATTATTGTAAGACAATGCAAGTTATCGCCCTGCTATTCATTTTGGTGAAATAAAAGCTCTAGGTTAGGTTCTTTGGGGTCATTTTGGGTTTTTGTGTTGTCGAGATTGAGCTATGAGGGGAGAAACCGCCTTGTGACCATTTTTCAAGCAGCAAACAAGGGGAAATCCATGGTTTTATTTGTCATCAGTTGAGCATTTGTGGAGTCAAGATCTACTCCAAAATACCATATCCATATTTCAGGTCAGTAAAAAAAATGCCTTCCTTTTCATTGCTTTTCAAGATCTAGCATAGGGTATGCAATGTTCGTTAGATATACCTCATTTTTCCCTATTTGAATGGAGTACATAATACTTATCTAGCTAGGGTATTTTAGTTGGAGCATTTTTTATGTTTTTTCAACTTTGTGGATTTGTATTCTATTTCTAAGTTCCCCTCTTTTTTTGTCTCACAAGCTTACAAATTGAAATCAGTGCTCTAGACTCTAGAATCTTCACATTTTAAGAATCAAAATGCCAAAGCCATTGGTCCCAATGTGGGAGTATGGTCTACCCTATGAGGGTCATAATAGGATGAGGTTGAATTGCAAGTTATGTGGTAAGGAAATGTTTGGTGGAATCAGTCATTTGAAATACCACCTTCCCAGAATGTCAAGGAATGAAGTGGATCATTGCCTAGCATCCACCCCAGAAATTATACATATTGCAAACCAATCCATTTTTCAAATACATAAGAAGAGAGACAAACGGAAGAAGCAAGGCTTGAGCTCACAAATAGATCTACGAGCTTCTCAGGGGGATCAGTGATTATAACAAGTAACATCAGCCAATCCAAAGCTTCAAGAGTTATAAATAGGCAAATATAAGGGAAACTTGAACTACAGGTGAAAGGAAAGAAGACTACAGATATTGATCCTCTACCAATGCCAATTACAATAATGAACGATCTTTGGGAAAGAGTTATGAAGTTGACTTCACATTCTGGAGCCAAGAGGGGTCCAATCCTTATCTAATATTTGTATTTTCTTGCTTCTCAAGGTTGTACATGGCAATTCTAATAAGTGTTGCACATATCATGATAATTATCGAAACCCCCCCCCCCCCGGTCGATATTATTGCATGAATTTAACCAATATTTTACAAAATTTGAATTTACCATAATAATTTCAGCAATTATTGTAAGACAATGCAAGTTATCGCCCTGCTACTCATTTTGGTGAATTAAGAGCTCTAGGTTAGGTTCTTTGGGGTCATTTTGGGCTTTTGTGTTGTCGAGATTGAGCGATGAGGGGAGAAACCGCCTTGTGACCATTTTTCAAGCAGCAAACAAGGGGAAATCCATGGTTTTATTTGTCATCAGTTGAGCATTTGTGGAGTCAAGATTTACTCCAAAATACCATATCCATATTTCAGGTCAGTAAAAAAGAATGCCTTCCTTTTCATTGCTTTTCAAGATCTAGCATAGGGTATGCAATGTTCATTAGATATACCTCATTTTTCCCTATTTGAATGGAGTACATAATACTTATGTAGCTAGGGTATTTTAGTTGGAGCATTTTTTTATGTTTTTTCAACTTTGTGGATTTGTATTCTATTTCTAAGTTCCCCTCTTTTTTTGTCTCACAAGCTTACAAATTGAAATCAATGCTCTAGACTCTAGAATCTTCACATTTTAAGAATCAAAATGCCAATGCCATTGGTCCCAATGTGAGAGTATGGTCTACCCTATGAGGGTCATAATAGGATGAGGTTGAATTGCAAGTTATGTGGTAAGGAAATGTTTGGTGGAATCAGTCGTTTGAAATACCACTTTCCCAGAATGTCAAGGAATGAAGTGGATCATTGCCCAGCATCCACCCCAGAAATTATACATATTGCAAACCAATCCATTTTTCAAATGCATAAGAAGAGAGACAAACGGAAGAAGCAAGGCTTGAGCTCAAAAATAGATCTACGAGCTTCTCAGGAGTGGGTCACATTCCATAATGCATGGCCCCTCAATTTCCTCCCCTCTCTTTGTGTTGAGATCCATGATTAGGGGGCACCCTTCTATTAGGTCAATGATGAAATAGAAGGAGAAGGAAGAGACTAACAAAAGCATGGAAAAATGCTTTCTATGGAGTGACATACCATTCAAAATTGCCAAGAACAACCCATTCTACCATTTCCATGTTTGAAGTTGTTGTTGATATTGGTCTAGGCTACAAGAGCCCTTCATATAATGACTTGAGAGGGCATCTCCATCAAGGGGAAAGGTCAATTGCACAAGGAGATTGCCTAAGTTGAAAGAATCATGGGAGATCATAGGATGTGCCATTATGTTAAATGGTTGGTGAGATGGGAAGGGCAAGTCCATTCTAAATTTCTTGGCTAATTGTCCAAGGGGGACAATATTTATCAAATCTATTTATGCATCTACATATGTTAAAGATACACAGTTATTATGTGAGCAATTGGATAACTTCATCCCAGAGATAGGTCCACAGTATGTTGTCCAAGTCATTATGGACAACGTCACTAATTATGTTGTTGCTAGCAAGTTGCTCATGGAGAGTGTATCGAAGCTTATATTGGAGTCCTTGTGTCGCCCATTGCATTGATTTGATGCTCAAGGACATGGGAAAAATTCCTTGGAGTGTTAAAAAATATATTTACATTCATACATTTGTTCTAGAACTCATGAGACAGTTCACAGGGGGTGTTGTCGCACAGATTGACACGACAACGCTCAGACCGGGGGCTGTCACTTTGATCCCCGATCCCTCCGTTTAAACCTGTCTCCCGCGGCTAAGGGGGGTAGACCCTGTGAGATGATGAAGACCAACTGTCGACCAGTTGGTTGGGAGACACGAGACACGATTTTAAGATAAGCACTAAAAATGATTTGATTAGTTAGCAGACCAGTGCCTTG
Organism: Pinus taeda; assembly: GCA_000404065.3. Taxonomy (NCBI): domain Eukaryota; kingdom Viridiplantae; phylum Streptophyta; class Pinopsida; order Pinales; family Pinaceae; genus Pinus; species Pinus taeda. The sequence goes on along the minus strand of APFE031506261.1, from coordinate 47,858 downwards.
ATGATTACTTAACAGTACACAGCGAACATTTATCATTAAATAACTTTGAACAATGCCAGATATCCAGTAAAATCACAATGACCAAAACGACGTCCATCAACTGAAGACCTCGAAAAGATAAATTGCTCAAAATCACAAGAATCGTAAGTTATTAACCAGATATCGATTTCGGTGTCTCGACTTGAAAATTTTAGATCTCAGCATGAAAGATATAGCATGAAAACAACTGAACCTGGCAAAAAATAATTTTCCCACAAAATTTTTTATGGCTTTTCTCGACAAAATTTTAACTTGAAACAACAAAAAAATAAATTTTAATCTAAAACACTAAAAGAAAAATTTTATTTGATTTTTTTATTTTATAATTTTTATGATTTTTTTTTTAATTATTTAAAATAAAAAGAAACTTTATAAGAAGAAACAAAAAAAAAAAAAAAAAAATTAAAATCCTAAAAGTCCTAAACCCTAAAGAGCCTATTTATTTATTTATTTTTATTTTATTTTTTTTTAAACAAAATTTATTTCAAACTAATCCTAAAAAAAATTTCAAAACCCTAACTTAAAATTTTATTTTTTATTTTGTTAAGCACCCAGTTGTAGTCAAGGAAATATTGCATAATAATAAACCCTCAAAATAGTTGCACCGGTTTTCCAGCGTTGGGTTTTTCCGGGGACATTTGTCCAAAAATAATAGTGTCACTTGTGTGTTTGTTTTCTTTTAGCTAATGATCTGTAGATGTTGAGACTATATTGTGTTTATTTCATTATTTATATGTTTTAAATAACTTGTTTAGAATTTACAAGAAGAAGAAATAAACCAGCAGAATACAAATTAATTTTCTAACGGATAGACTTAGGAAATTCAACAGCTATGAGGACAAGGGGGGAACATGGATTCACTAAACAAGACAAGATATGAGGTATGATTGATGAGATATAGAACAACACTCTCCATCATTGGATTCATGCAACAGATCTCTACCTCGACCCTGCATTCTTTTGTGCATGTGGATTTAGGTTGGATGCAGATGTTAAGGACAGATATTACCAATATATTTAGAGGATGGTGTTGACTTCCGTTGAACGCAATGATATTTCCAAACAACTAGAGGTATATCAGTTGATTTCTAGGACATTTCGGTTTGATATGGCTATCCAAGACAAGATCATTGGGATGCCAAGTAAGTTGCAAGTAAAAATTATTTCAATTTTCAAACTTTCAAATTTCAATGTGTTTCCTTTCTATCTATGATTCTATTTTACATTTATTACTTAATGGAAAATTGAGAAATAACTCATTGTCTTTCCTTGGAAATCTGAATCCTTTCCATTTATTTGTTCTAGATGCTTGATGGGCAAACCATGGTAGAAGCATGCCAAAGTTGCAAAGACTTACCTTTCAAGTGCCAAGTCAAACTTGCATCTCTTCAAGGTGTGAGCATAATTGGAGAGTCTTTGAAAAGATACACTCCAAGAAGTGCAACAGGTTAGAAATTTTCAAATTTAAATTTAATTTTTTTATAAATTCATTAATTTAATTTATGCCATTTGCCAACGGGACATCATCCTCTAATCAAAAAATGCCCCTCATGCAGGATGTCCATCACCTCAATGACATGGTCTATGTCTACTACAATCTCAGGTTATGGGCCACGCTGATAAACAAAGTACTTGATACAGATGCCATTTCAATGGACGCACTTGACACCATAAGCCCATAAAGTGTGGAGCCCAAGAGGCCTATCATGTTGGAGGCACCTAAGTGGTTGGAACAAAAGGCTAAGGATTTGGAGGACTAGGAGCAGGAGCAGCAGCGGGAGGTTGCTTCACTTGTAGCAGAGACAGATTTGGACCAGGGGGAGGATATCGAAAGTGTGCTGCAGTAAATCCCACCACAGCCACCTTCACAGAGACTGCCAACTAGGGGAAGAGGTGGAAGAAATCCCACTTCATCTTCCACCTTTTCCCCAAGCGTTTCACCTTCCACCTCAGGGTTAGGCTCAGCACATCCACCTACTACTTCTACAGGAAGAATGACATCGCTGACCTTTCCGCATAAAAGGGGTAGGGGGATAATTGATATTTAATTCATGATGATTTGCCTTGTAGCATATAGATGCCTAATGATGATCATCTTATGAGATACACTTTTTTTTATCTTATCGGGACTTGTGACTCAGGACAGATATCATATTTCAGGATCTATGTTTGATGTAACTTTTTATTATTATTTATGTAATTTTTTAAGTTTTGATTCTAATAGAACTGGACTTAAAGAGGTTTTCAGATGCCATCCCCAGATTCACCTGATACTGCAAAACCTTATGGCAGTGACTATGTTGTCACAAACACAAACAGCTCCTGGACACTACTGAAGCTCGTAGAGGAGTTCAAATGAGGGTGTCAAATAGGATGGCTGATCAAAACAACCACATGTAACTCACTAGATGTATTGCATGGTAACCTTTTCAAAACCTTGCATATCCCTGTGCTTTTGGAATAGGGAAATTGATCAGCAAGATAAGGATTGCTGTCATCCAAAACCATCGACATGCAAAAGATAGAAGTTCAGAGCTGGATTTCATTGGTCCTCACCAAATAACTAGATTCGTTTTCTTATAAATATCGGCAAGAATATTAAACTAGTACACTTATTATTTATCAACCTTGTCTATCTTTGATTACAGTTCAGTTAACGATAGATGTTAATTATTTGCATTAAGAATCAATATAAAACTGTGTCAAATATTTTCATTCTTGTAATGTTAAAATTTACAATGATATTCCTTGTTTTATTACAGACTGGAAGTGGCGATAACATTATCATTGATGATATATGCTAACATAAAAACATAACCTGCTTCAATTCCTGGACCACATTAGTCCAGAAAAAGACAAAGCAGTTGGACATCTTATTTACTCTTACAATTCCAATTCCATTTTGTGTTCCTTTGCTTTAATTGTTTTTACTTCAGTTCAGAAGACATTGCAAATTTGAAATAATGAATTGCATATATAATCAAAAGCTTGATTCACTCCTATTTCAGATTGAGATTTTAACCCATTCCATTCAACAGAAACTCAACATGTACGCTGAAAATCTTCACTAAAAATAATAAAAAGAGAAAAAATAAACAAGCTTCCAAAAATAAGCATCAACTAAATATCGCTGAAGTCACATAAACACTATGAAGCCACTTCTGCAAAGAGGAACCATGAGAAATGGAGAACAGAACTATAAAATTTCAAGAACAGAGGGTAGATAATAAGTAAAATATTCATTCACGGACCATGATGACTAGATTACAAACAAGAAATCCTACATTTTTACAGCTTAACTTACCAAGCAATATGAACTCAGACCACCAGAGTAGGGATGATCCAAACATCGATCTGTCAGGAATTGTTTCAGTACTACCGCCAGTGGCAATATTGCAGGAAACTTCCCAGTGAGTTCTCTAACCTGATCATGTCATGAGAAAATATGAAAACTATCTATCAGGTTGTCATGTTTATAATCTCACTTTTAAATTCAATCATACTCACTAAAGCTACTCAAGTGAATTCTTCACACTACAACCCACTTGCATGAATTACAAAAGTAAATCAACTGAAATACTCCAATTCTTTTCCAGAATCAATAACTTAAGGATACATTCCATACTTTAAATATTCTTGAAATAAGAAACCTTTAGAAGAGAAGAAAAATAATGAACATATACACTGGGAATCTCATGAAACACTTGACTCAACAAGCCTTTTCGCATGTCAGCCTACGAAAGATGCACCTAAGCAACCTATCCTCCAACTTTAGGTGGGCTCTCCTTCGGCTGAAAGGGGGTATCCTTAAACAACAGGATTATCAAAGTTAAACATTGGCACAGTGTGATATGAGAGACTGGATTTAGAAAGCAATGTTTTGTAGTTTAAAGGTTTTAAAAAGGTGATGGAAGAATCAAGAGATTAGTGGGAATCTAAACAAGGGGAAATGGAGTCAAAAGGCTAATCAAAGAAGGGAAGCTCAATAAAGGGTTAAGACTACAAAGGCCACATTATGCATGGCATAAGAAGAATCCTATGAATAAAATATATATAAATATAATAAACACAAATAATGATGATAGTTGTAATAATGATAGTTGTAATAATGATTAGTTAATTAGTAATTAGTACTGAAAATGCATGTTTAAATGGGACATGATGTGATAATGATTAGATAATTATTAATTAGTACTGACGAGGCATGTTTAAATGGGACATGACCTTCCATGAAAAGGTACATGCCTAGGGTATATAAGCAGGCCTTCACCCTCATTATAATCATCTCACTTGTATTCAAATATTCTTATATAATATTATTGTCCTATCATGGATGTTTATATACTTCAGATCTTCTAAAGTAGTTTGCTGCGAATAAAAACTTTGTTCATTACATTCGTATCAGAGCCACGTTGACAGATACCAGCCTTTGACCATCAACTTGTCGTCGCAACTAAAGCGTTTTACTACATGAGTTGGAGTTTCTCCATTCACAGTCAGGCCCTTGGCCACTTACTAAAACAAAAAGACTAAAAAAAAATTGGAAAAAAAAATTATAAAAGAAAAGAGCTTTAAAAAAAAGAATTATTTGATTAAAAAAAAGGCCTTTGGTCATTGACATTTCAATGATTCTGGTAAAAAAGAAAAAATAGTCCGATGTAAATTTTGAAGGAGAACATTCATATATATAAAAAGTGCATGATAAAAGTCAAAAGAGAATCTTTCCAAATATCTTTAAAACTATACGTAAGAGAAGGAAGAGTAAATAAGATTATCTTGAATTTTCATTAAGTGGTTTACAAGCTCATGGTTTTAGCAACCCATGGTATTTTGAAGGTAAAAGAAAAACAAAAGGAATACAAAATCTCTTTATGTGAATGATAAGTTTTACTTTTTATGTCGAGAAAATTCAATGAGTCAAAGACACATCAGTGGACATATATTTTATATTATACTGCAAATAGGTGAATAGCCACGTTTCACTAGGGTTGTAACTTTTCAAAAACAAAGAAATTATAAATATATATAGATAAAAAATAAAAATAAAAACAAAAAATAACAAAAACAAAAAAAAAAACAAAAACAAAACAAAAACAAAAAACAAAACAAAACAAAAAATTGAAGTTATAAAAATAAAAAATAAAAAAATAAAAGAAGAGAATGGGCTGAAGTAAGAAGGAAGGGGAAAATTCCGAGTACTTAATAAATCAAAATTAAGGAAGCATTCTTCAAGAGTAAAGGGAGGAAAAAAACCAAATTATTGACTAATACAAATAGAGTCAATCTCTGTAAAAAAAAAAAAATGGAGCCTAATTTGAAATTAAAAGAAGGAAGTTTCTCCTATAAACATATCCCAATTGTAGATCTTAGATTATTTACATTAAAAGGGTGTACCCAAGGGAAAGGGATTAGAATCGTTATTAATCCAAACATGGGATAAATACATCAGCATTAATCTGGCAAATCAACTATTAGTTTTAAAGCCAAATATAGGCGAACGAAAAGGTCTTTTTTGCGAAAAAAAAAAATATGAAATTAATAATTTACAAGTGACAATTGATCATTATAAGCAATGTTTTAAAAACCGGCCAGTTCAAACCAGTGACCAATCAAACCAGCCGATTAGCTAGCCCACCGGATCAAACCCGTAAAAAAGCCCAATTTGACCCCTCATTTCGCCTAAAAAAAAAGGAAAAATTGGTCCTAACTGGCTAGTTCCATCCTAAATTGGCTGGCTAGCTGCCAAGGCCGCGAAGGACCCACGCAGCACGGTTTTCCAAGATTGTAGGGTGTTTTAGAGGGAAAATAAGGGTTCTTTCCCTCCAAAAGCATGCTCTCCAAGCCTTTAAAAGGACCTTCCTCTCATTTGTCTCACACATCTCATTTGGAGTATTTGTGAGTTTGATTGGGAGCTTGGAGAGTGTTGAGTTTTCGCTGGAGTAGTCACCTTGGAGGCTTGGAGTTGGAGTTGGAGCTACTTTGGAGATAGTTTGGAGTTGTCGGTGGAGTTGGCATCTTCAAGAGGAGGCTAAAGAAGCAAGTTTGCATTTCTAGGTAAGGATTTTCACTTGAAAATTCCTCATTTGACTGCTATCCATGTATTAAATATTTTTATGTGTTCTAAACTTCTAACGTCTATCATCTATGCTATCGAATCTCTAGTTCTATGCTATCAAATTTTGTAGGCTACATGTACATTTGTTTTCCTAAATTTAGCTTTGGTTTTCCATGTTTCTTAGCTGCAATTTTTTTTAAATGGCAGATTTCTTTGCAAATTTTATTTATTTCAAGCCAACATGGCTCCAAAAGGCAAGGATAGTGCATGGACTCATTTTGATTTAATTTATGTTAAAAAGATATGCAAATTATGCCATAAACCTATTCGAGGTCGGGGTATTCTCTGATTGAAACAACGGTTGGGCTAAGAGGCCAAGTAAAGCCATGTGATGCACCAAATGAAGTGTTAGGTCCTATTAGGGAAAAATACCTTTCCAAGCTTGAAAAGTTTCATGAGGATAAGGCTAGGGAGAAGGTCATCCAAGATGACATTGCAAGGAAGAGGGAATTATTAAGAGCCATGAAAGAGAGTAGGTATGACGATTATGAGATTCAAGACTCCTCTTCTATCCCTACCACCAATGACCCCTTCCACTATGTTCATCCTTCTTTTCGGCAACTATCAAAAGGAACAAAGAGAAAAATATCCATAGTTATTTCTCATCCTCTGCCAACATTGTCTCTTCTAATCCCACTTCCTCCCAGCCAAGTCGTCAACCCACTTTGGATCAACATTCGAAAAAACAATGCAAAGAAACTTCTTATCAATACATTGCTAGATGGTGGTATGATGCAGATATCCCATTTAATGTTGCTCGCTCACCTTATTACCAAGCTATGTGGGACTCTGTTATAGTTGCAAGAAAGGGCTTCAAAGGCCCTAGTATGCATGACTTAAGGGGAGTCTTTTGCAAAAAGAGATTTCTTCCATTGATGAGTATTTGGGAGAAAATAAAGATTCATGACCCAAAACAGGTTGTTCCATCATGTCAGATGGTTGGACCGATGGAAAGAACCGCACTATCATTAATTTCCTTATTTCTTGCCCTCAAGGAACCATGTTTTTGAGATCAGTTGATGCACCTGATAAGGTGAAAGATGCAACCCTTCTATTTGAGCTTTTGAATGACATTATTCATCACCGATAATGCCTCAAACTATGTTCTTGCTGGAAAGATGCTTGAGTCCAAATATAGGACCATATTTTAGACTCCATGTGATGCACATTGCATAGACCTCATGCTTGAGGACATATACAAAGTGGAATGGGTAAAAAACATTGTAGAGCATGTCAAGTGCATTACAAAATACATTTACAACCACTGATGGGTATTGGGCCTAATGGGGAAAAACATTGGGGGCAATGAGCTTGCTAGGCTTACAATTACGAGATTTGCAACTCACTTCCTCACGTTGCAATGTCTCAATGATCAAAATAAAAACCTGCTGAAAATGTTTTAAAATGTTTTATTTTGATGATTGGACTGAATCTCGATGGGCTCGTAGACAAGATGGCAAAGACACCAAAAAGAAAGTGTTTGACAATTATTTTTGTAAAAGGTCTGCAGAGCTTGTGAAAATTATTGAGCCCCTTGTTAAGGTTCTAAGAATGGTGGATGGGGATGAATTGGCCATGGGCTACATTTATGAGGATATGGATCAAGCAAAGGAGCAAATATTGGCAGCTTACAAGGACAGATCAGCAAAATATGGTCGTATATGGGAGGTCATGGATAATAGATGGAACAATCAACTCCATCATTTTATACATGCAGCTGAGTATTTTTTGAACCCAAAGTATCATTATAAAGCTCGGCTAGGAAATCTGCAAGATGGGGAGGTCAGAGTTGGAATGATTGATTGCTTGGAGCACATGGTCCCTGTTAGGATATTCCGACACATAGAAATAGTTAAGTTCAACTTGGTCTAGTATAGAGTTAGGTATAGAGTTAGGTAAAGTGTGTTTCTTTACCATTGTACATTTTGTAACTTACAATTCGACGGTCACGATATGTAGTGATCCGACGGTTCATTCTCTC
>APFE031506261.1:0-33547 GCA_000404065.3 Pinus taeda | reverse complement strand
ATAAAGCTTTAGAACCTAAGAGTGAGAAATGTACTTTTGTTAGATATTCTGAAGATGTAAAAGGTTATAGACTTATTCCATTTAAGTCCAAAAATATCATCATTAGAAGAGATGTAAAATTTGATGAAAATAAATCGGCCTGCGAGCCTAGTCCGGCGGATGTGCCACGTCTTCCTATCTCTTCTACTTTTGAAAACATTTCTTCTTCAGATGATGAAAGTGAGGATGACAATCCTCCCCCACCTTCTCAGGATCCTCAACTTCCAAGATGGGTCCGTGCTACTCGGTATGCAGCAGGTGATCTTGCCGGTGATCCTACAGATCAGCGATGTACACGTTCTCAGTTTGAAAGAGCCTCTTCTTTACTGGCTCAAGCTCCAGTAAATCATGATCCTGACACTTTTGCAGAAGCTTCAGTCCATCCACATTGGGAAGTAGCTATGAATGAAGAATATCATTCATTGTTGGCAAATGATACATGGGATCTTGTTCCTCTACCAAAGGGACGCAAACTTGTTAGATGTAAATGGGTTTACAGAACCAAGTATGGACCAGATGGGAAAGTTGATAACATAAAGCTCGTCTTGTTGCTAAGGGATTTTCACAGGTTGAAGGCATTGACTACACTGAAACCTTCTCCCCTGTTGCCCAAATGAACTCTATCCGCCTTGTTCTTTCCCTTGCTGCCTCTTTAAATGGGAAGTCCATCAGATGGATGTTAAATCTGCCTTCTTGCATGGGGACTTGCATGAAGAAATCTATATGGAACAACCCATTGGGTTCATCCAAACAGACTCCAGCCTTGTATGTCGACTTAAGAAATCTCTTTATGGTCTCAAGCAAGCTCCTTGGGCTTGGTATGCCAAAATGGATAGCTTTCTTTTAGAATCTAGCTTTTCTAGGTGTTATTCTGACAATACTATCTACACCAAGAAAGTGTGCAACTCTCTTATCATCCTTGTTCTTTATGTTGATGATCTTATTCTTACTGGTAGTGATCCCAACCTTATAAACCATGTGAAGTCCAGCCTTAAAAAGAAATTTGAAATGACAGACTTAGGAAACTTACACTATTTTCTCGGTCTTCAAGTCTTGCAATCCAAGGAGGGTATTTCCCTTTACCAGTCCAAGTATGATTTTGATATTCTTCGTCATTTTCAAATGGAAGATTGTAAGCTAGCTCCTTCTCCCTTTCAGTCTGGAGTCAAACTTTCAGTCTCTTGTACTTCTCCTGAAGTTGATGCTACCTTATACCGTCAACTTGTAGGAAAACTCTTATATTTAACCCATACTCGTCCTGACCTTTCCTTTGCTGTTGGCCTTGTTGCTCGTTTTATGCAAAACCCCCGTGAAAGTCATTGGAAAGCAGCTAAAAGAATACTTCGTTATGTTCGAGGTACAGTACAGTTTGGGATTCATTACAGTGCCAAAGGAGCTCCTCTATTAGTTGGTTTCACTGATTTTGATTGGGCTGGTGACCCTGATGATCGGAAGTCTACTGCCGGTTATGTCTTCACTCTTGGTTCAGGACCTATTACATGGGCTTGTAAGAAACAGGCTGCCATTTCTCTTTCGTCAGCAGAAGCAGAGTATCGTGGTGCCGTGGAAGCTAGTAAGGAAGCCTTGTGGCTTCGTCAGATCCTATCAGAATTGGGCTTTGAGCAGCAGCATCCGACTACACTTTGGTGTGATAATCAAAGTGCCATTCAGCTTTGCAAAAATCCAGTTCAGCATCAGCGCAGCAAACACATTGAACTTCACATGCACTTCATCAGAAAGCTCATTCATGACCATGTTCTTGAAGTGCAATATTGTTCAACAGATGATCAGGTTGCAGACATCTTCACAAAGGCTCTCACAGAGGCGAAGTTCACTAAACTTCGATATATGCTTGGAGTTCAGGAAGTTGTCACTAAGGGGGGATAGGCTCTAGTGCCTCCTTCCTTCTCCTATTGTGTCATATTTGTAAATCCTTCAATCCTATCCCAAGTTGTTCTTAAGGGGGGATGTTAGGATATTCCGACACATAGGAATAGTTAAGTTCAACTTGGTCTAGTATAGAGTTAGGTATAGAGTTAGGTAAAGTGTGTTTCTTTACCGTTGTACATTTTGTAACTTACAATCCGACGGTCACGATATGTAGTGATCCGACGGTTCATTCTCTCCTCGGTATTACCGACACTTGATCCGTGGCTTGACACCCGATTGGTCCATGAATTCTATTTAAAGCGCATGGAGGGTCATTTGTAGGTTAACCGTGCATGAGAGAAGCTTATGTAAATTTTCATTCTTTTATTAATAAATTGCCTGTAGTAGCCACGTTGGCGCAGGCCGTGGACTGTTTCCCTCTCTGAGGGTTTTAACCACGTCAAAATACTGGTGTATTGATCTGTGATCTGTTTGTGAGCGGTGTCCTTTTGGTGTTCTGTCTGAGGAACTTACCCTGTAAATTCCTACAGTCCCTAGCCATGCAAACCAGTTGGAAATACATAGACAACTTACTCTTTTCAGTATGGCAGCTGGTACCTTTGGCAAATATGGCAAGAGATGTGGATCAGCCAGGTAAGCAATTCCAATTTCCAATTTGTTTTTCTTTTCAAGTTAAATTGTTTACAAATTTACAATTCAAATTATCTATAAATACTTGTAATTTGTAAATAAGTAATTAAATGAACTAAGTTACTAATTAATGTCTTTTTCTTTGCAACACATTGGTGGGAGTCATTTGGTAGCCAGTGCCCTCAATTGCAAAAGTTTGCAATTAGAGTCCTCAGCCAAAATTGCAGTGCTTCAGGTTGTGAGCGCAATTGGTCTATTTTTGCGCGCATACACATGAAGAAGAGAAACCATTTGGAGCAAAAAAGATTAAATGATCTTGTCTTCGTGCAATACAACCTTCAACTAAGGCGGAACCAAATGATGAACAAAACCACTGATCTAGATCCCATTGTGTTGGATGTTATTGATCCAACATCAGAATGGGTGGAGGATACTGAAGATCGCATGTTTGATGTTGATTTTGATATTGACATGGCATTAGCGAGGGATGAAGCAGATTTGGTGGCGCCACCAGAACCAGGATTAGTAGCTGCATCAAGGAAAGGCAAACAACCAATGGAAGGCACTAGTTGTGCAACTCAACCAACTCGTGCTTCCATTAGGTCCACTTCTATTGTTATTGGTGGCAATCTAAGTCACAAGACACGTCCTCCAAGGTCATGTGTCCCGTATTTAACGTGCCGGACACGAAAATGGTCCTAAAACGTGTCGAAAACGTTTTTTAACGTGCCCCGGAAAACATAAAACGTATTCGGTCATTTCCTTCATGTCCTAGTTATGGAAAATGAGTATTCGGAGTCTAAAAAACGTTGCCCTAACGTTTTTTCTCTAGTTGAATATGTACCCCACGAAATCGATGGTTTAAAGGCCACGCAATTATTTTTTTGGGGTTCTTTTGCCATTTTCTTCCAATGTCGTTGCTCTCTGTCGCTATATAATGGTCGTGTGGAGCCGAGTGTGGAGTCCAGTCATCTCCGTGGAGCCGAGTGTTGAGTTGATTCATCTTCGTGGATTCGTGTAGCCGTTTGTTCGCTAGAAGGTTTGGCAACTGGGCCGCGTGTGTGAGGTTCACTAGTTCAGGTAAGTCGTGGCCCATAGACCATATGGATAATGCCATAAATGTACTTAAACTTAAGTGGAAAGCCCATAAAAAATGTGTGTACTTCAATATCTCAGCCACTGTGTACTTCTGAGGTTGCTTTCAAGGATAATGAGTATTCCAAGTCAATTGATAATACAGTCTGGGGTGTGCTATTCGATTTTCTTTTTGGTGAGTAGTAGTTTCTTCTAGAAGAACAACAGTTCCCACGGGTACTACCTTCCTTGTTATAAAATCTTATGGAGAGAACCCTGAAACATTGTTGCCTCCCTGAGAGGGTCAAACATCTGAAACCCTCAAGCCATAGAAGCTGCATTCATTATATCACTAGGTTGATGCTTTAGTAACTCCCTCCACAAAAGTCAGTGTTAAGTGAACATCTTTCTGTTGCCAATTGTAACCATTCGTAAATATACCAGATTGACTCCTAGAATTGCTACTACATGAATCATCTTTGTAATATCCAAGTCACCAACAGTGGAGGACCCATTTTCTCCACCAAGCACATTTTCCAGAGGATTATCTGATGTAGCACAAATATGTTTGAGTATCCAATCAAGCACCTGTATGACAAGAACTGTCTTTTCTGCCTCACTCCCTAACATGAGGGAGTATCCATCATGCTCAAAATTTTCTGAGCTCAAAACCCCTGTAAATTTGTTTGTTGTGTGTTTTCAAGTACTCTTTTTTAAGCCAAGCCAACTTGCTTCCCATAACTTTTGATCAAGTATCTACGAAATTGACTATGAAGGAAACCAAGCCCCAACATGTAGGGTTTGTCCAAACTTTGTACAACTTAATTTCCAACCACAAGGCCATGTAAACAAGCCCACGCCAAAGTGTCTTGACTCTTGAGCAAGCTCCTACCACTAGAATAATTAAAATTTAAAACCTTACACTATGGCAAATATACCACTCTCTTGGCCCTTCAAAGGTCAATGTCTTGTCTTCATCACTATCCCCGTAGCAACAGATTCTGCTTTAAATCCAATATGAAGACAAATTTGAAAACATCATGTGTTGAAATAAGAAAACATGGCACAGATTTATTAAAATTTAAAAGACATACCTTCAGGCTTCATGTTATATTCGAGAGAGCAGATAACTCTCGAGTCTTAACTCAACCATGCAAATTACAATCAGGCACTGGGCAATTATTTTGATGAATCGTCTTCTCAACTGATGTAAGGAGAAAAGATTAAAAAAACTAGAGAAAAGAAGTCTAAGATATTTATAAAATCATATATAAAACCCAGAAATTAGAATGAACATTAATGGCTCAATCATCCAAGGCAGCGGGCAGAGGTCAAGGGAAAGACAAGGGTGGTGCTTTTCGTGGTCCCCCCCTCCAAGTTTTTTTGTTTCACCTTCTATTGGTCATAGTGCCCCAAGTGCTTCAAGTGAAGCTTTAGGGGCTTCTCAGCCAACATTAACATATGATGTCGCTGTAGCAAGACAACAAGCACAACTAAGAAAATACCTTCTATGGAAGTATGTAACCAAGAAACAAGGGCCAAAGGCTGGTGGGAGAGGGAATGTGCTTTGGTCTTGTAATTTCTGCAAGGGTGAATTTAACAGCACTTACTTTCGAGTTAAGGGCCATTTGTTGGGCCTTCCTTATGGAATTGGAGCATGCAAAAAGATCAATCCTAAAGAAAGAATGGATTTGGAAAGGGAGGATGCAACTGGCTTTGGGAATGTGGTGGCAACAAGCAGGAAAATTAGTAAAAATGAAGATCCTCTTCCATTCTTTAGGAATGCTAATAGTAGTAGATTTGGGAGAGGGGCTGAAATTCAGCCAACAAAAAAGAGGGCAGCCTAAACTTGTGGTGGTCCAATGGACAAGATTTTTCAGCGTGAGAAGTGAGATGAGGTTGATCTTACAATGGCATTCTTTTTCTATCTCAACTTCATTTCTTTTAATGTCGCACGATCTCCTTTGTTTATTGAGATGTGTCCAGCTCTAGTTGATATGGCTCCAATTGGGTATGTGCCTCCAAGTTCAAAAAAGCTTCGAACCAGATTGTTGGTTAAGGCAAGGAAGGAGGTGGATAAAATTCTACAACCTATTAAATCATCATGGATCTCATCTGGTGTTAGTATTGTTTCTGATGGATGGACAGATACAACACGGCATCCTCTCATCAATTTCATGGTATATTCTCAAAATGGACCGGTTTTCTTAAAAGCAGTTGATGCTTTTGGACAATACAAGGATGCACAATATATGGGTGAGTTGTTTATTAAAGTTATTGAAGATGTAGGCGTTGAAAGTTGTGTGCAAATCATCACAGATAATGCATGTGTTTGCAAAGTTGTTGGCTTGATTGTGGAAACTAAATATCCACAAATATTTTGGACACCATGCATTTTTCACTCTTTGAATTTAGCGCTCAAATCTATTGCTTCACATGTGACATGGATTGGCAATCTTATTGAGGATGCACGCCATATCCGAAATTTTGTACAAAACCATACTAATGCCCTCACAATATATAAAGAGTACACACATCTATCATTATTGAAGATTGCAGATACTCGGTTTGCTTCCTCCTTCATCATTCTTAAGAGGTTGAAGGAGGTGAAGGTCGCTCTTGCGGCCATGGTTATTTCAGATCTTTGTTCCTTTTGGAGAAAGATGGATCAAACTGCTTCAAAAAAGGTAAAGGACACAGTGTTAGATGATGGTTGGTGGGAGAGGGTGGATCTTACCATAAAGATCATGAACCCTATCATTTGTTTCTTGCGGTTTGCAGACACGGACCAACCCATCTTAGGAGAGGTTTATGAGGGTCGGGATTCCATGATTGAGTCTGTGAAGACTATTGTTATGGAGAATGAGTGCCCTGGATATGGGACATCAATAGAGAGCTTATGGTCCACCATACAGGATATTCTTATCTCTAGGTGGGATAAAAATTGCACACCTTTGCATTGCTTAGCTCACTCTTTGAATCCCAAGTACTACAGTCAACAGTGGCTCCGTGGTGGGACCTCACACAAATACCCTCCTCACATGGATGGAGAGATTTCACAGGGGAGGAAGATAGCATTCAGAAGGATATTTCAAGATAGAGCATCTTTTCTTGAGTTGGAGGAAGGCTTTGTAGAGTTCTCCACTGGCAACAAGAGATTTGGGGGGTATGATGTAGATGGAGATAGGGGGGTCAAAGGTGCCTATGCTTGGTGGGCAACTCATGGGGCAGCATGCCCTATTCTACAACAGTTAGCCTTGAGGGTCCTCTCTCAAATTACTTCATCTTCTTGTTGTGAGAGGAATTGGAGCACTTATGGGAATCTATATAGTCTGAAAAAGAGCAAGCTTGAGCAATCCAAGGTGGAGACTATGGTGTATGTGCACACCAACCTTCGTACTATTTACAGGCAGAGACAAGAGTGGTTGAAGGAAAAGACAAAGATGTGGGATGTGTTTCCTGATGATATGGGCTTGGACAATAGTGTTGAGTTGGTATTAGCCAACATGGATCTTAATGACCTAGTGCTAGAGCCAGTGACTTCTGATGATAAGCTAGAGTATCTTGAGGGGTCATCCTCCACACCAACAAATGTTGCAGCAGATCTTGGATTAGGCATAGAGGATGAGGATGGAGTACAGTCAGATGGCAGTGGCAGTGATGGTGACTATGACATAGAGGACATGGGCTATTGATAGAGTGATGAGTCATGGACTCGTGGCTCACTGGCTAGTGGCTAGTGACTCGTGAGTCATGACCAATTTGACAAGTCACGACACTTACGAGATATGATATTCCTACTTATTTTGTATCTACTCTTTTGAATTTTCCAGTGGCATTCTCTCAGGAGTCCGTATTTATGTAAATAGTAATACATTTTGATTTTGATGACTTAATGGAAAATCTGCATTTTACGGTTTTAATATCTAAGTTCTAAATTTATAGTTAGTAGTTTCTTATGTGCTTGTCAGTTGTACATGAACAATGAACATTGAACATTCAAGAATCAAGACCAAGCATATCACATTCTAATTTCTAGATTCTGATTCTATTTATTTTTTTATAATGAACTATGAACTTTGAAGTAATTATATTTTAATTTGATTAGATAAGCTATAGCCTACAATTTAATATGGATCAAAAACTATATTTTGGTATATATATATATATATATATATAAAACGTGTCCCTCATGTCCTGTTTCTGAGTCGCTGTGTTTCGTATTGAATACTCGTATTTACGTGTCCTCTGTGTCTCGTGTCCCCGTGTCATGTGACTTAGGTGGCAATGCTACTGAGGTCGCAGATGAGGCTGAGGCATCCTCAAACTCTGATTCAGATGATGTCTATGTAGCTCTTGTTGATGATGATGATCATGTGTCTAGTAGTGGTGATCAATTTGATGATTGATCATGTATAAACTCTAAAGTCTAGACTTGTAGTCTTGTAGTAGACCAATGGCCTCATAGCTTGTAGCATTGTTTTTGGACTTTATGGGCCATTCAGAGCCTCATTGCTTATGTATTTTGTCGATGATATGTATTGCACACGGTACCATTTTGATATATTCACATTTACATGGTATATAAATGAACAAACTTCACATATCTTCTCTCTATTGGCTTGGAATCATGGTTTTAAATCTTAAAAATAGTTTTTTCATTAAAAAATAATTATTTAACGTATTTTTTTAAAACCGGTTCATTTAGACCTGACCAATCCCAGTTCTACCGATTCCGGTTTGAAATCAGGTTCATTAGGTGGACCGGTTCAGTCACCAATTTCGATTTTTAAAACTATGATTATGAGTACATATCTCAATTATGTGTCGTAACTATGCTTGACAAAGATGATGACATAATTCTTGGTCCTCTATGGTTCAAGGAATTAGGTACCTTAAAAAAAATTAAAAATAAATAAAAATAAAAATAAAAAAATTCTTGGTGTTCCCTTACAAGAAGAAGATGGTTGCGTTGCAAGACATGACAACGAAATCAGAACTGATAATGCCTTCATCAAAAGATCTTAAGGATATTGTGAAACTAATGTTTCAAGAGAATCCGGAAACAATATCAAAGAAGCATAAAGAGCTTGAAGAAGTCATATCCAACAAAAATAAAGAAAATTCATGTTTGAAGGAGCATAATCAAAAACTACTTACACAAGTGAGAAAATGTAAAGTTAAGAAACACTAGTTAGAACAAGAAAATGAAATTTTTGAAAAGAAACTCAACGAAAGTCTATTAGGAAAAGAAGAGGAAAGTTTATGCTTAAAGAACCTTAACCAAAGTTTATTAGAACAAATCAAGTGTTTAAAGAATGAGAAGCTTAAAGACCAAAATAAAGTTGTTTCAGAAAATGAGGAACTCTTATGTCTCAGAAACCATAATCAAAGTCTACTCACTCAAATTAAGAAACTTAAGCATGATAAGAAATCATTGAAAAACAAATTAGAATGACTTATCATAAAAGAAGTGTCGAAGTCTTCAATCAAGTGGAAGAAAGAGAAACAAATACCGATCCAGTCAATATCACAACTCAAGAAAATGAGAGACCAATAGAAATTAAAAACATATTCACTAGTGATGATTCAGTAGCCAATTCAACTACAACAGTACCTGAAGTAAATCAAGGAAAAACGTCCAACCAGAAGAACTCTGTATCAACGTTCAAATCACAAAAGCAAACAACTAAGTCAGTCTACATATTTGAACCAATTCAAACAAAAGCAACAGATTTATGTTCCAAGGAGTACTGACCTTTGCAGTATCCAGTCCTATGATAACAATTCATTACCAATTTCCAGTGATCGGAACATTCCACAAAAGATTAATCTAGGATGGTCAGGTCCATTCTCAACCCGACAATTATATCTATCACTCAGAGGATCCTATCGTCTTATGTCAAAGAGGATGACAATTGCGCGACGAGAAGACACTCAAAACAAGAAAAGAGATCAAGCCCTTTCATCAATAAGCTTTGAGGGAAAAGCTTTTTGAAGAAGAAGGCAATGTTATGAATTAAAATACATATATAAAATAATATAAATGATGTAAAACTATAATAATAATAAATAATGATTAATTAGTAACTAGTTAATGAAAGGTTATGTCCCTAAGGGCATAACCGTTGGTGAAAAGGTACCTTCCTAGTGTATATAAGCAGGCCCTCACCCTCATGTTAATCATCTCACTTGTATTCAAATATTCTTATATAATATTACTATCCTATCATGTAGATTTATATATTTCAAATCTTCTGAAGTAGTTTGTTGTGTATACGAACTTTGTTCATTAAAAAGAACTTAACTTTGTTGAAAAGGAAAGTAATGAAATACTAGGAGGGCCTTAAACGTATCATATCAAAACTTTGCTTATGAGTCGTGCCCTACCATGTAGTATTATTTTAACAGCCACTCATGTAGATGTAAGATGTAGGAGAATATTCTATGGTCAAGAAAATAAAAAGTTAATGGGGTGAAACTCCTCATATATGTACAAGTGTCTCCAAGCTTAATAAAGCCAAGTAACCAAGGACGGGAGTAACCAAGGACCTTATTAGGTGGTTTCAGCCTTTAAAGGGGGTGACATGTACATCCATCAAGTGTTAGGTGGCGAGTAATATAGTGATGGAACAGAGTGGGGATCAGGGGAAGGATCCAGGCCACATGTCATGGTACAAGGGTAGCTATAATGAGAGAAGCCCACACTTGCGTATATGAGTGGAAGAGGGAGCAAATCGTGGTACATGAGTTACCTCAGCGTTTGTTTTTCCACCCTTCTTCATATGCCTTTTGCCTTTGATTGATTTTTCTTCATAATTGCTCGGGGCTCGAGGGGATGAGAGCATGATGTGTAGGATACAGTAGTAGGTACCCCCTTTTAAGGTGGGGCATTTCATTGCCCACCAGGGATTGGAACAATCACAGGGTCCTTAATGTAGAGGGGGCTCATCTAGGGCCCATAGAAACCAGGGTGATGGCCATAAATAAGGAGTAGAGCTCATGTTTGGCTTTTGCCCATGTGCTAAATGTGTATGTCCAGACCATCTTTTGCATTTTGTGGTACATTTCCTATTGAGAGTGGCCAAATTATGCTTTTTCTTTTCGTTTTAGCTGCATCAACCTCCGGGGCGTTCCAAGCCCAACCCAAGGTGTGGACAGGGGGAGGGGGAGACTAACCCTATGTGGACCCGGATGGGAAAAATGATGAATGGGGTTAGAATGAGAGAAAGGAAGTGATGTAATATGGTGTCGGGAAGCGGGACCAAGCAACCAAAATCAAGATTTCCCATGTAGTGTCAACCTTACGGCTAATGGCCATTAAAAGAGATCTCACGAACTAAGATACAAGGGTAACCACCAAATTGAGCGGAGGAGACAAGAGTACGGACCTAGCCCACTATTTCTGCCAAATCCCCCCACCAATCCATGCCCCCAAAGTGTCCATGATAAGTAAGGAAAATTACTCAACTATACCAATGAAAATCCATACCATCAGGATCAAGAGGCCCACCTTCAAACATACGATCATAACAAATGGGCGAGCGACCACATGGTTGGCTCAGGTGGCGGAGATAATGGCAAACCGAGCTATCTGGTGGCTGTAAGGGGTTGTTCGCTGTCGGTTGGGAACCATCTAGGAGAAAAAAAAGTCTCCTATGCATACTACCCACAACTAGTGGGTAACAATCTTGAAAGACCTCCAACAGAAATGAGAGTGAACTCCCTAGCAGCAATAACTTCTCCAATAGATAGCAGGTCATTCTTGATTTGAGTTATTCTCGTGAAGTAGAATTGGATAGACTCCCCTTTACACATCTTGATATCCTTCAACTTGTTCTTGAGAAGAGAATTTGACTTGCATTGTTCACATCCCAACCAGCTTATAATACATTTCCTTAGAGGTTCCCAAATCATAAATATAGGCAACCAAATGCTTTTGAAGGGAGTCAATTATAAGTTTCTTAGTTTTGACCTCACCATTTCTATACTTGGTTCTCGCAACAGCAGGTGCATTTGAAGGAGGCTCCACAACTTTTCCTTGCACAAAGTCCAATACTTCACGCTCATCCAAAGTCAGGTCCAAAGTCATCTTCCATGCATGATAGTCAAATTTGTCATTGAGCTTGTCCTCAGCCTTGAAGTAAGATGTAGAGGCCATGGAAACTTGTCAAAAGTTCTTTGCCCAATAGATATCTTAGTGATTGCTTTTCTTTTTCTTGCTCAGGCTTGTCCTCACCTAGGCAATGATACCATGTTAATGTTAGATAATAATGGTATGTTTTTGTGCTTACAACAATTACTTCAATGTCCATTTATTAGACCAATGATAATTTCCACTTAATTTCCAATAGCAATCACATGAACCATTATTCACATTGACAACAACTATAGATAGAACATAAACAATAAACGCAGTCCATTTATTAGCCCAATGATAATTTCCACTTGATTTCCAATAGCAATCACATGAACCATTAATTCACATTGACAGCAACTATAGATAGAACATAAACAATAAACGCAGAAGACAAACCAAGAGAAGGTAACACAAGAATTTGGCTCAAGCTAGGGAAAAACCTCGAGATGGGGAAAATGTTGGATCGATTCTTCTTATTAGAAATATCAAATGTTCAGAGAGAGAGTACAACAATACAAAGTCAAAGTCAAAATTGATTTGCCAATTAGATGATCAATACCATTGTCCAAAACAGCCCAGTAAAATCTACAATTCCGCCCTCTGTCAACAACAGTTAAATTCTCCCCTAACGAAAAAGTCAACAGCAGTCAAAGTTTGATCAAATTCATCCAAAACAGCTCAGTCAAAGGAGAGAGAAACTCGACCTCTCTTGCTAGTCAAAGTCAACCCAAAACAATAAACAAATCAGCAATCAAACTCAGTCAACCTTGTGGTCAAGCAGGGTTGCCGTCAACGCAAGTCAAACAACCCATAATTCCTCGATTTTTGTGCCAATCAATGTGGCCTGCCCAAATAGAATTATTCCTACAAAAATCGCAACCAATACAGGTCAAAGGAACCTCGGTCAATGTTGGTCAAATCTAGCTGAAACGGAAAGTCAACGCCCAATCAAACTACCTCCTAAAATCTACACGTGTGAAAGAAATAGGTTCCCTGCAATTTGTACGACCCAATCATATGAGAAGAGAGAAGATATTATGAGTTGCGATGATGCCAAATGAGGTTTGAGGCCACTCTTATTTATATGCAATGGAGGGTCAATTTGTCCAACTCGACCCCAAGGCGACCTTGACAAATTGCACATAATCGGGCTTGACTTCAAAAACATATTTCTCCTTGTCCAAATTTAGTGATCTTTAGGTCGATTTTGGTCCTCTCGAAAAGAGGAATTCAATGCAATAATTATCTCCATCAAATGAGTTGTCCAAAGTGGAATTTGACCCTAGTTGCACAATTTAACAAGGGACAACACTATAAGGTGGAGGCCCATTGTCACCACAACTCACCACCTCATTCTCTTTAGTAGACTTTCACCACAAGGGAGGCTTCGCTATATTGGTCACCCAAGAGTTATTCAAAGTTTTATGGCTTAGAGGTGATGAAAGCATAGGCTCAGGAATGGCAATCAAGGACAAAGCTCAATCAAATTAAGACAAGGCAAAGTGTGCACTCCTAGAGGCTTTGTCCTTGATTGCCATTTCTGAGCCTATTTAGGGCACCTATGATGTAGGGTTTTAATGAATAGGCAAAGACAAAGACTTACCAAGGTGCATAAGGGCAAGAAAAGGCTTGTTAAAGATAGATATGATCAACAATTAGAGCAACGAGCCTTCAAGAAACCATATGTTGAAGTCTGGGGTTTGGTTAGGGTTTACCCTAAAGCAAAATTACCTAGGGATTCTGATGTCAACCCTAAAATGGCAAAATTTACCATGGAAAAGGATGGACTTTGATGTGATGAGACATAAACCACGTGTACAACCTCACCACAGGCCAATGCACTCCTAGTTGAATTCGGCCTTATGCCCTAGCCTAATGGCTTGCCTTAAAGGGCAAGAAAAACCCTAACCATCACTTTATGAAGGAATAAAGTCATGAAGAGAGCTTAATATGAAGATCATTCAAGGGATTCTCATACATTCTTTTAGTTAACACATGCAGTACTTTGCCAAGATTCAATAGAAAATTATTCAATAAAACTAGCACATAGAAACCCTAACAACAACCATTTCATGCAATAATCATTCAAAAGATAATAAAAAATAAGAGTACTTACAATGAATGCATGAACAACTCCTTTAATATCCCAAAATGATGTCTCCACAACAACATCTAGCTTCCAAAAGCTAAATAACAGTAGATCACATCTCCACAAGAATACAAGACATTTTCAAGTAGGCAAAAATCCTCTAAGGAGGCCAAATTGTTCCACAAGTGATGATTAGAAATGACAATGAGGTGACCTCTATTTATATGAGGTCTACCTCAATGAATTTTAACTAATGAAGCCCCTAAAACAAGTTTGACATGAAATAAACCTTGGTTTACAAGCCAACCCACTATCTCAATGCTAAAACATGTCATAAATGCCCACACATGTGAGCCACAGCCTCATAAATGCTAATGTCGAGCCCTTTTTGGGCTCCAAATTCCATGTCATGGTGTGATGAGCGCTGAAAAAAGTTTGAGTGCCAAGATCATCCAAACTTTGAGTGTCCCACAAATCTTACTCAAGTTATCCTTCGAGGTCCCAAATCTAGTTGGGGTGTCTACATATCATCTCCATGGGTCTCAACAGTCAAAACAAGGCCTCCACTCTCTAGCATTAGGTCTCTATTAACTGCAACAAGCCCTCCCTAATTTTTCATGGAAGACCATCCTCACCTAGGATCTAAATCAAGCCCTACCCATCAAGTTGTGTCAAGGCCATCTTAGGGGCATGCTAGATCAAGTGGTGCAATCATCCAAAATCTTCTTTGTTGGGTCAAAGTAGACCAACGTCCTAGGTCCTGAGGATGCTTTGGAACATGCATCATCTGTTGAGTCTGCCCAAGCCAATCTATCAATAATTCTCTAGACTCTCTATCAAATAGCATAAGCTAATCATATATAAATTGTTCTAAATACCTTGAGAAAATTCTGATTTGTTTGTCATTCTCTGGTGGATACATCTTCAAATAATTTCCGACTTTGTTGAACAAGAACGTGCTCAGTTTATTATATTAGCCATCAAACTTCGAAATTTTTTATATTGATGCCTTCATTTTGACTGAGTATTTGGGATTCATAGTACCCTCACTACTTGAACTTGAATTTTAGGGACTTTTGTTTTCTTTTATATCTACATCTAGACACTACTAAAATATAATTTAAATAGAATAATCTATATATAAGCAATAATATACTTACTATATCCTTTAATTGTATTTTGATTAAGGAAAGGAAATATTCCCTTTTTCCTACTTTCATTGTGGTTGATTTACTACCCTCAAATCAAAGCAATTGCTCTTTTATGATCGTCACATCACCGCCTATTGGTTTTTTTGTACCTCTCCCAGATTGACACATGTGCTTGTCAAAAGGATCCCAAGATTTTGTGAAGTTCTCATTGGGAAAATACATGCATACATATCCTAGCAGGAAAAAATATTACACCAATATTCAAGGTAATTAGAACAAGGGTATCAAGAAAATCACCTATAGAAGACAAAAGGATAACTAGCATATGAGTCCACAGCCCTACATGGTACATCAACATCACAATGGAATGCACTAAGGTCAATTCTCATATGATAGACTTATATATATATATATATATATATAGAGAGAGAGAGAGAGAGAGATGTGTGTGCGTGTATAATCCTTCATATATTACTTCACAGAAAAAATAACCAAATCAAGTTTCAAGGTGACTATATCTCAACCAACGTAAGTTAAAAATCCTAGCATTTGATCCTAGGCCCCAAAAGGAACACTCAAACTAATGATGGAGTGCACTAGGCTTAACTCTTAGGAACAAAGCCAATTCTTAATTGAAGCTCCTTAGCTCCTCGAAAGTAAATGGAAGGGGATCCCCATCAAATCTAAGATGTTTTCACAAGGATCCCATTAAAACCAAGTGAACTGCCAAACCAATTTACAGATGTCATGTTAAATTTCCTTAACCCCAGTAGACATGCAAATTATTTCCTAGTAATTCCATTGATGTGAGTTAATTAAATTGCAACATCATTAAATAAACTACATTGTTGGGATTTTAACTAGTAAATAAAATAAATTTCGACATAAGAAAATTAGACACCAATTTCATACACTCACACAAAATATTTTTGGCCTTCAAATCTATTGTTCATTAAAATAATATCTCAGCATACGAGGGATCCCTTACTGGAAAAATGGACCACAAAAAAAAACAGAAATAATTACAACAATTTAAAACCCTTCAGCGCCCTCAGCCTATGTTGGTCTCCCCAGGTCGAGTATGGCCTCCCCCTACTATGTACGACATGTGTTCGGTTTCTCGACATATGTATGGCCAAGTGCAACTCGTACAACCTTCCTCTCAATTATTGCGTGTTCCTACTCGTACAATTGAGTACAGTACCTTTCATCTCCTGTAATTTATTCTCAAAAATATGGCAAAGCCTCCACTTGAGTTGTAAGGGCTCTACCTATTTTTTTATTGCTAGAATCATCCTCACTATTTCCATGTTTCCTTTCCTTAGTCCAAACATGGGATGAGATCCTTTATCACAATTGGTGTGCTCTTCTTAAATTATTGTCCTTTGTGACCCAATCACTCAATGTCTCCCTTAAGTCTCTCTTTCACCTAGCCTTGCCTTTATAATCTTGAGTTGTTGACCGAATCCATAACCTTAATCTCCATAGTGATCGATGGTTGACATTAGACCTCACCTCACTTGAGATCAATGCTTAACATTCATTTAATTCACTAATGCAAAAGCCTTTGCATTTCATTAGATTAAACCCATTTTTTCTAAAGGCACTTTACTTTAATTAAAATGAATTTTCTATGGATGAAGGATTTGGACAATTTCCACATGTCTAGACACTTAGACCTCTGTGTGAACGTTCCTTTTGTAATGTCACGAGCATCAACACTTCCTCTTAATTAATACTTTAATCAAAATGAATTTGTTAAGGTTGAAGGCTCTGGACAACTTCGACACGTCGAGACACTTCAACCTATGTGGAAGTTCTTATATGATGCTACAAACATCAACACTCCTGCTTAAGTAATCCTTCAACTAAAATGGATTTGTTAAGGTAGAAGTCTTTGGACAAATTCCACACATCTGGAGACATAGACATGTGTGGAAGTTCCTATTCGATGTTGCAAACATCAATATTCCCACTTAATTAATCCTTTAATTAAAATAAACTTCTTAATCTTGAAGGCTTTGGATGACTTGCACACGTCTATACGCTTAATCCTCTGTAGAATTTCCCTATACGATGCTACAAACATCAACATGCCCTCTGAATTAATCCTTTAATGAAAATAAATTTGCTAACGTTGAAGGCTTTGAATGACTTCCACATGTCTAAAAATCTAGACCTATGCGGAAGTTCTTGTTCGATTCTAAGAGCATCAACACTCCCTCTTAGTGAGGAAGGAACTTCTTGAAAAGCTGCCTAGAACTAGTTTTCCCTCCAATCATGGTGCAATATCCCATGCATCATCCTTCCCCATGGCATTCAGCCAAGCTTGTTGGATTGTTGCTTCTTCAATTATCTAAATCATTAGTTCCATAAAGATCGAAAAATTCTTTAGAGGCTTGCTTTCTCCGAATGCGCTCCTAGGAGCCTCAACATGCTCCTAAATGTTGACACCTAATCTTTGGGATTAGGTAAATCCATGTAAATATTCTAAATAGGAAAATAATTAGAATTGGAAGACGAAGGGACAATGGGAGATAAAACCCAATAGTCTCCCTCTCCATGTATATATTCATGTTCCATCTTAATGCAAAACACAATTCAATTTGTGGAGGTAACTCCTCGCCTAACATGGTATCAAAGCACAAGCCCAAATTTAGTCTCTCCCTATTGTAACTCCTGCCATTCTCTGTTATATTGTCCCTTGCATTCTCTTTTGAAGAATTTCTATAAACAAATCGCCATGTTCTCTATTGAAGATGTTGTGCATATGTGCATTGAAATTGTTGATTGTCCCTCGGCATTAAAACCTCTACGTGAAGTGGTTGAACGTTGCGTCAAACCTACAGCTATTCCTCTAGCTGACACTGTTAAAATTCCTTTGTGTTGATGATGGTCATAATCTGCTAATGGTGGTTGAATCCCAAGAGGTGGCTTTGAGATGGCTATGTTCAAACTCTATGTTGGCGTATTTAAAGTCCGGTGTGTCAGACTGAAGTGAGACTGGAGACAGTGAGTGCACGTATGTTTCTTTTCAAAACAGTGGAAATGTTGTGCTGCATTGGGTTTTCTTGAAATGTCGTGTTGCATAGAGTTGTGTTGACCTATGTTATATGCTTTGGATGTTGGTTAAGTTTATTAAGTTTTTAAAAGGTCATGTTGTTAAGTTTTTTTTTTAAAGGGGTTGTGATTCATATGGGTTGTTATGTTGATTCCTTTTAAAGGAAATGATACGACGTATAATGGATTTTGAAAAAAAAAAATCATGGCATACATGGATAAGTACGTTGTGAAAAATTATGGTTCATGGATACGCAAGGTATGAAAGCTTTATTTTAAATAAGTACATGTTGTGATGTGATGGCATATAAATTTGTGAGTGTTTTTTAAAAGGGGCATATATATTGTATGGAGTATGGAGTGTAGGAGTGGTGATATTCTATATGGATAGAATATAGCTTTGCTCTTTGTATATTAAATCAATTTCTTACCTCATCAAGAAGGCAAAATAAAGTTGCGTTATTTTGAAGCACATAGTCCTTTTTTTAAGAATGCATTCACTCATATCTATTGTGGGAGTAGTTCCCACTGGCAAGGAGAACCATCCTAGGTGGTCCCAGAAGATAAAACACACCCTCATTTTCAATGAGTTATGGAAAGGAGCTTGTGAAGGTGTAGGAGACAATGCACCTAAAAAGCCCACTTCAGACAAGGAGCTTGCCATTTGGGAAAACAAGAACCAAAAGGCCTATGCCTTGATTGTAACATTAGTAAATGAAGAGGTGAATCGTCATATTTCTCCATTTTCAAATGCTTTTGAAGCCTTAAAGAAGTTGAAGGAATTGTATGACTCACACTCTGAACTTGAAGTTGTTCAATTGTTGATTAAGTTGTTTAGTCTTGAGTTGAAAAATGATGATCCTCTTGCCTTAGCATCAGAAGTAAGACTGATTATGCATGACATACAAGCCACTAGTGTTGAAATAGATATTCCTCTCATAGCTTATGTCAAGGCACTATATCCCACCTAATCACATTATCTTGAGTCACTGCAAGCAAGTGCCAACCATAAAGAGATTACCTTTGACTTCGTTGAGAAAAAGTTTGTTGAAAGAGAGAAGGATTTTGGGAAGAAAACAACTCCTCAGTCTACTGAAGAAGTTGTATGCCTTGCACAGAAGGAGAAGAATCACGCACAAGATTCATCTGAGGAAGAGGAGGCCGAAGAGGAAGAGGAAGGAGGAATTTTAGTGGCAGGGGGGGCAGACAGTTCCAAGGAGAAAAGTTTGATCTTCATTACATGCGATGCAATAGAGATGAACATGATTTCCACTTGTAAGTTGCCTTGGGACTGAATTGAGCCAGAAAGAAATGAGGGGAAAGGTAAAACAACTAACAAAG
Organism: Pinus taeda; assembly: GCA_000404065.3. Taxonomy (NCBI): domain Eukaryota; kingdom Viridiplantae; phylum Streptophyta; class Pinopsida; order Pinales; family Pinaceae; genus Pinus; species Pinus taeda. The sequence goes on along the minus strand of APFE031506261.1, from coordinate 14,133 downwards.
GGGAAAGATAAAGCACCTGAATCTGCTCATTATGTTGTGGCACATTGCAACATTGGAGTAATTGAAGACTTAATCAATGCTTCACTTGCTTCATGGAAAGATGATTGGTTGCTTGATTTAGGAGCAACTTGCCACATGACTTTCAGGAGAGATCTCTTTGAAGAATTCACTGGTAATGTTGATGGAGCAGTATACTTTGCAGAAAAATCCAAACTCAAGCCATCACGCTTGACACCATCAGGCTCAAACTGCCTAGTCTTCCAAACTTTCTTCTACATGGTGTTCTATACGTCCCAGAGCTGAGGAGAAACTTGTTGTCTTTGGTCCACATCCGCCAGCAAGGACACTCCATTCATATATTTGATGGCAAGGTCAAGGTCATAAAAGCATCAAATCACTCACTTGTCATGACGGAGATAGAAGAAGAAAGACTTCTGAAGCTGCAAAGAACCTCTGCTCGTGCACAAAACTTTTCATACAGTTCTCACTATGATGAAGGTACACTTCCATCAAGTCTTTTATGGACACCTGAACTATGACAACATCTGTTTGTTGAAGAAAAATGGTGTTACTGGTTTGCCTACTATTCCTAGGAAACTTAAGCAATGTGATGCTTGTATCTTAGGAAAGCACAACAAACAGCGTTTTCATGATTATCATTCCAAAGCACATAGAAAACTGGAACTTATTAATTCTAATTTATGTGGACCGATCCCTATTCCTTCTGCAAATGGTAATAAATATATGATGACATTTATTAATGACTACACCAGAATGTATTGAGTTTATTTATTTAAGAACAAATCTGAAGCTTCTAAAACATTCAAGAACTTACATGCATGGAATGAAAATGATGCACAATCTCATAATGGCTCTATTCGCACTGATAATGGAAAAGAATACACTTCAAATGAATTTGAAAACTATCTTCGCTGGCATGGAATCAAACATCAAACAACTGTGCCTTATAATCCCCAACAAAACGGAGTCATTGAAAAAATGAACAGGACAATCTTAAATATGGTGTTGATTTGAGGTAGCATCGGATGTGCTCTAGCCACGAAATTTGGTGGAGAGGCTAAGGCACATGAGATCTCCAATACCCAGAAAGCGTTTGGGCAGATTCTAAACAATTTGGGAGATATTAAAATAATTAATATTTTTAATGGAGTCCCTAAGTCTAAACTTAGGGGAATTAAAATATTAATGTGAATTAATATAAAATTGTGTTACACTGGTCCAAAAGTCATGGATCAAGCCAGATCTAATCTTAGTCGTTGATTAGGGACTTAATCTCGGTCGTTGATCTGTCAATGAGAAAAGTATAAGAGGAGGCTTGAGGGTCACTTGGAGAACACACCGAGTTGATCAAGATTTCGACTTTCTGGGGCAGGGTTTGCGGAGGAAGTCGAGAGAGTGATTAGAGTTGCAGTTGAGGGGCACTGAATATAGAAGCAGAGAGGCAGAGATAGTGCCAGGAGGATTAGTGCAACAGTCGAGAAAGCTGACGCAGAGGGCAGAAGCCGGAACTGTCGCAAACAACCGGAACTACCGGGAACTGCTAGAACAGCCGGGAAAGCTGATGTAGAAGGCAGAAGCCAAAACTACCGACAACAGCCAGAACTACCGGGAATTGCCGGAACAACTAGGAAAGCTGACGCAGAGGGCAGAAGTTGGAACTGCCAGGAACAGCCAGAATAGCCGGAACAGCTGGAACTGTCGGGAACGCTGATGTAGAGGGCAGAAGAGGTTGACACAGTCCCTAGAGGCTGACGCTAGGGTTTTTCGTGGGGCAGATTGGAGCTGAGGAGCTGCCGGAGTGTTTATCTGGGGTTCCATTCGAAGCATTTGTCTCCGAAGGAGAGGTACTACTGCCGAGATTATTCTCTCTTGGTTGAGCCAGTTTTGGCACCCAGACTATTCAAAAACAACATAATAATAAAACCCTAAGATAGTTGCATCGGTTTTCCCACATTGGGTTTTTCCGGGGACATTGGTCCAAAAACAACGGTGTCACTTATGTGCTTGTTTTGTTTCCTTCAGTTGATGACCTGTAATGTGTTGAGCATGTACTTGTATTTATTTCCAGTATTTACATGGTAAATAACTTGTTAATTAACAGAACAAGTAGGTAGCAATAAATCCGAAAGTACATGAAAGGTCTCTAACAAGTTAGACTTAGAAATTCCAACATATGGTACGTTACATGATGTTTTTCAACAATGTTGAACTACTGTTTTGGGCTAATGCAGTTCTATGTGTTGTATATATTAGGAATAGGTGTCCATCTAATGCTATCAAAAACAAGACTCCCTATGAAATGTGGTATGGCCACATTCCTTCAATGGGGCATCTCTGGGTTTCTGGTTCCACCTGTTATGCCTTGATACCTAAGGAACAGAGAAACAATTTCGGTGCAAGGAGTCGCAAGTATCTCTTCTTGGGGTACTCAAATACCTCCAAAGCATACCGTCTCTATGATGAAGTGAACAAGAAGTTTATAATATCTAGAGATGCGATCTTTCTTGAATCCTCCAAGACTGACAATGTTGTTGAGCGACAGCTTAATCGCTTGAATAGATTCGGACATGCAAAGTCTTTTCAAGAACTTGATAATGAAATTTCACATCTTGAAGGGGGGATTCCTATACTGGATCAATCTATCGAATCTTCTCCTGAAGCACTCTCTCCCCCGCATGAAGCTTCAACAACTTATGACACTTTGAGTGATGTTATTGACAGAATTGAGAGAATAAATCTTGATTCAACCCCAACTCAGTCAACTAAGCAGCCTAGGCAATCTTAGAAAGGTCCTCCAAAATGGCAGACAAAGACACTGGAAAGTGTATGTCCTGATGAGCTTGGAAAGACAAGAACAAGAAGCTCAACCAGACAGAATGGAGCTGATGTAGAAGATTTTGATTCACCTGTTGATATGGATGTTTCTTATGATTGTGAACTGAATTTCTCTACAGATTTCTAACCAACTTCCTTCAAAGAAGTTGCTTCTCATGATGAATGGAAAGAAGCGATGCAAAAAGAATATGATGCCTTGATAAAGAATGGCACCTGGAAGCTAGTTGATCCTCCATTGGGAACCAAACCAATTGGCTGCAAGTGGGTCTTCAAGAACAATTATAAAGTAGATGGCTCACTTGACAAGCACAAAGTCAGGCTTGTGGCAAAAGGTTTTTCACAGAAGGAAGGGGTTGATTATGAGGAGACTTTTGCCCCCATAGCAAAATGGGCTACCATCCGGACACTCTTTGCCTTGGAAGAACATAATGGTTGGAAAGTCCATCAAATGGATGTAAAAACTGCTTTCTTGAATGGAGATCTGAAAGAGAATGTCTTTATGTCCCAACCAAAAGGATTGGTTGTGAAGGGTCAGGAACATAAAGTATGCAAGCTTGTAAAATCCTTGCATGGCCTCAAGCAAGCACCGTGAGCCTAGTACGAGAAGTTAATTGAGCATCTTTTGAAACTCAACTTCAAACATTATGATCTTAGTGATGCAACTTTGTTTCTCAACAAAGTTGGCAAAACAGTTGTATATCTTGTGGTGTATGTATATGATCTTCTGATGACAGGGAACAATGAGAGCTACATTGCATCCATAAAGAAGGAATTGTGGAAAAGTTTTGAAATGACAGATTTGGTCTATGTTCACTACTATCTTGGTATTGAAGTAACTCAACATCCGAAGTTTATATTCCTCTCTTAGAAGAAGTATATTGGATATTTGTTGAACAGGTTTGGCATGACTAAGTGCAAACCTTTGACTACTCCAGTGGAACAAAACTTAAAGCTCACATCCACTAAAAGAAAAGAATTTGAGGATGCAACGAAGTATAGATAGCTCGTAGGAAGTCTCAACTACCGAACTACTACCAGACCAAACATTTCATTTGTTGTTGGAATTCTCTCCAGGTTTATGCAAAAGCCTTGTGAGGGTCATTGGTCTACTGCAAAAAAAGTTTTAAAGAACTTGAAGGGAACTCAAGACTTTGGACTTAAGTATACACAGGTAAGTGACTTCATCTTTATTGGATACTCTGATTCAGACTTCGATGGAGATAAAGAAATTGGGGTATCTACTTTAGGTTATGTTATGAGTCTTGAATCAAGAGTTGTCTCCTGGAGATCATGCAAAGAATCAATTCCAACAGATTCCACAACTGAGGCAGAATATGTGGCAGCAGTTGAAGCAACAAAGGAATTGTGTGGCTCAGGAAAATTTTGAAAGATTTACAAGAGAAACAAGTGCATTCAACTCCTCTCTTGATTGGCAACACTTCTGCAATAAAGTTGGCCAAGAACCCTAATTTACATGATCGAACAAGCACATCAATACAAAACACCATCTGATTTGACATCATGTTGAGGCCAAGGCAATCCACATATGTCATTGTTCCACAAACGAGCAGATCGTAGACATCTTCACCAAAGCGCTTAGAAGAGAAAAGCTTGAAAGATTCAGAATGATTCTTGGACTCACCAACATCCCTTCAGATTAAGGGGGGCAATCTTGACACTTGATCTTTGGGATTAGGTTAATCCATGTAAATATTGTAAATAGGAAAATAAAGAGAATTGGAAGACGAAGAGAGATTGGGAGATTAAACCCAATAGTCTCCCTCTCCATGTATATATTCATGTTCCATTTTAATGCAAAACACAATTCAATTCATGGAGTTACCTCCTGGCCTGACACTAAGCATCCTTCAATGCCTGCATAAACCACCTGGGTTTCCTAAAAACCCTAGGAGCTACTAATTCCTCCTACCCACCTGAACATTGGCTCCCTAAACTAGAAGCCTTTGTACCATGCTCACCCTCCAGAGCCCCTTGCAGCTCATTCTCTGTCAATGGTGGTGGCTCATGAGACTTCCTAGATGCAAAATTCTCCTCGAACTTCACATATTTGCTCATCATGTAAGCCATTGAAGTCCCAATGTACCCCACAAATATGCCCTTCTCTCATGAAGGCTCCAACTTTGCCCTTATCTCCGTAGGCACATGCATGTATACTAGACAACCAAAGATCCACAAATGTCCTATCTCTGGCTTCACCCCCTTGAAAGCTTCTTTGGAGTCTTGTCCTCCAGTATCCTATGAGGACTTTCGTTAAGCACATATATTATCGCACTACATGACTCTACACAAAGGAGCATAGGAAAATCCTATTCATTTATCACAGCCTTGGCAGAATTGATAATGGATGGGTTCTTTCTCTCTGCAACCCCATTTTGATGAGTGTTGTACGAGACTATCAACCCCTCTTAATCCCTCATACCTCCTTGTATAAACCCTTGAAGTCACTAGAATTGTATTCACCCCCACTACCTAACCTCAAGACTTTGAACTTGCATCCTATCTGACTTTCCACAAGAGCCTTGGAGTCCTAAAACCAACTAAAGACCTCATCCTTGGTCTTCATAAAGTAGATCTATGTCTTCCTAGAGTAGTCATCAATGAAAGCCACATAATACAATCCTCCTTGTGCATATGACATTGATGTTAATCCACAAACATTTCAATGTATTAGGTACAAAATCCCCTTAGACATACTCTTATTGCTTGGAAAAGCAACCTTGGCAACCCTCTGCATATGACCTACTTCTCAATATTGAAATCTAGAAGACCAGTGACAATCTCCAAATAATTGGCAACACCTTGAAGTGCAAGTACCTAGGCCTTTCAAAGAAGTACATGGCATAAGCAAATGCAACATAGAGAGACTGGAGCCTCTTGACAACATTAGCAAATTACACATGTCCCAATGTACCTCCAAGACCCACGACGTTAATCAACTTTGACCTAGATTTGAGGATTACTCATGATGACACCACTGGCGCAGTATGGCCCCAAGTTGACCTTGACAAAACCTAATGGGCAACAGATGAGAAGCGTCCCCCATTATGAGACTAGGGAAGGTTTGTTGCACTAGAGGAAGCCCTAACACTAGAGAAAGGAGGCCTTATTTGACAGTTGGTGACCCATGGAGGCAACTTGATGGCACCCCAACTGCACTTGGGACCCAAAGGAGATATTGAGGTGGATTTAAGGTCTATCCCTCAAATTTTGGATCATCCAGGCATCTACACACATTTTGGCACCTTGACATGGCATCTTCAACCCTAACTGGGCATGATGTTAGCATTTAGAGAGGCTATGGCTCACATGCGAGGGCTAATTCGATCTATTTTGTCATCAGCTAACGGGTTAGCTTGTAACACAAGGTCATTTAATGAAAAACTTGTTTTTTAGGGGCTCCATAAGCTAATTTAGGTGAGATAAATCTGATATAAAAAGAGCTTACCCATATTTCAGGTTCATCATCACTTAGGATCAATTTCGGTTGTCATAGAGATTTCGGCCTAGCTGAAATTCACCTTGTATGTTGTGGAAATGTGATATATTGAGGATTTTTGCTTATGGAGCTATTTTGGTATTGGAGATGTCATTTTGGAGCAATAAAGGATTGATTCATGCATTATATCTTGTAAGTTTTCCTTGTATTTGACATATCTTTATATTTTGTGGATATTGTATGAATTGGTTAATTGTTTAAGGTTCCTATATGCTTGTTACTGTTGAAAACTAAGTTGCACGATATGGGTAAATGGATACGAGTTTTTGAAACTGGTACGGGTACAAAACGTGACCCCTCCCCACATTTTGGAAATGGGGAAACACTATATAATATATATATATATATATATATTATATATATATAATATATATATATATATATATATAAGGATATTTAAAAAATCTTATGTGCAATCATAAAGCATACATGATACAATATAATTTATTACATTATGATTATATTGCCCAATGTCAATGCATAATATATGTCTCTAAATTTACATCACATTTACTCATGAATGATCAAATAATGAAAATAGCAATATCCAAAAATAGTTTTTATTATATATCCAAATTTCATCCTTTAATATATATATATGAGGTTGCAAGTACAATAAAGACTATGAGGCTGCAAGTACTATAAAGACTAAAGACTAATCTTCATCATCATAATCCTCGTCAAAACTAGAAGCAGAAGCATGCTCAACAGTGGATGGTGGAGCTGAAGAAGATGATTTGCCAATTCCACTTCTAGGCTCCCGGTCCGCGATATTCAAGGCAACAAAAGAGAGCTCCAAATCATGACTTTCTGCATACACATCCCATTCTTTAGAAGGACCACTGCTATATTCTGGACCCCTACAAGATGCAAGGCGAAGGTTGGAGTGCACATCAAAACGATCCTATGCCTTCTGTGAGCCCAAACTATTGCGCTTCACAAAATGAATAAAACCATAGGTGCTCCAATTCCTTTCTCCTGATGAAGAGCTTGCCACTTGTGAAAAAACATAAATGGCAAGGTTTTGGAAATGTACACCATTTCCATGACAAATCCACCACCTAATTGGATACATGGTGCTTCTCTCCTCCAAAAATGAAATATATGAATATTCATCTAATCTTGCAACAAAACTGGCAAATTATTCCTTCACTTCCCTATGTAGATGGGTTGGAAACATTCTCATAAGGGATTTTTTCACCCCATTAGCCACCTCTCTATCCTTATGGGGTGCCTCGCTTTGACAAATAAGCTCCTCATCATAAAATTTGAGGTTCAAGGCATGTGCTAAAGTGTGCAATGGAGAGTTGAAATTGTTCCACCTATCAACAATGATTTTCTTGACTAAATCAGCAAAATGATCATCAACAAATAAAAGTTATGGAGACTCAAGTGAAATGATTTCCATTGTTTTCTCAGCCATGGTATCCATGTCATCATATACCTCTCCTAAGAAAGGTTGGTCCATATCAACATTCTGAAGAATGCACAAATGCAGGAGTTGTGAACTTTAGCAAGAAATCTATCTTGCTCCACCACTCCTCATCAAGGCACAATCTACGCACCATATATCCCCGCTCTGTATATGCATGTCTCCACTCATCCCAGAGTTGACTCACCACAATAGAAACTAATGGTTGCTTAACCTCAACAAGGCAGCAAAACATTGGAGGCATATCTTGTCTCAACAACTTTTAACAACTCCAATTTAGAGTAGTCTCGAAATATTACTTGGGATTGTTGGTGGTTAGTGATGAATTTAACAGTCTCCATTGCTTCCCCTGTGATTTCCTTTATCAATGGAACTTTATTGTCAATCTCCTCTACAATTAGATTCAGATTATGGACAATGCAGGGTGTCCAAAATATGTGGTCATACCTCCCCCCAATAATTAAACCTGTCGCTTTGCAAACTGGTGCATTATCTGTGATAACGTGCACCACCCTCTTAGGTCCTATTTGTTCGATAGATTTTATAATAACATAAGCAATGAACTGTGCATCTTTTACCTTTCCTGAGCAGTGTTTCACCTTTAAAAGCATTGCTCCTTTTAGGGAAGTGGCAATGATATTTATCAATGGCCTGCGCCTTGTATCTGTGCATCCATCTAAGACTATGCTAGTGCCATAGCTACTCCACAAAGAACGAATCGGTGATAAGATATCCTCCACAAGCTCCTTCTGATTTTTGAGAAGTTGAGTTCTGACTTTCTCATAGTTGGGCCCCTTGTACCCCGTGGGAGCTTTGTTAACTACCCTTATCATATCTTGCCAGTGAGGAGAGAGAACACCATTGAATGGGATACCACATGCATAGATGCACCTAGCCACTCTGCAACCAACTTCTTCTCTCACTTGCACATTCACCAATTTAGCAATTCTTCTATCTTTAACTGAAGTGGATGCCCCTCTGGTATTTTTGGATGGTGGTTGTTCTTATTGTTGAGTGGCTCTCCTCTTCCTCGCTTCAACCACAATCCTTGGCTCAATTTTTGGTGGGGCTTGAGGAGTAACTTTAGTAAGCTCTTCATGCCTTCCTTTAAGTCCATCTGCCTCATTTTGCTCTCTTTGATATGCCCTCCTCACCAATGGGTTTGTTGTTTTTTTGGAACCTGCAATCCCATGTTCTCCTCCATGCAAAAGATGTGCCTTCACTCTTGGGTAGGAGCCCTTGTACGAATTACTGCAAAGATTACATTGCCATTCCCATGAGGCACCACCTACGCATCTTTGAAGCCATTGAACATGCCTCCAAGGAGGATAATAGTCAGCCCTCAGGTTGGACTTGGGAGTTGAAATTGCACCTTGGCTAGAAGCCATTATTGCAAAAAAAAACAAGAAACAAAAACAAAAACAAATTTGTAAAGAAAAACGTTTTTCACATTTTTGGAAGCATAAACCCTTAAAAATTTAGAAGAAATTATGGGAAAAAAACTAAGAAAATGAATGCTTCTTACCCAAATTAATTTTTTGTAGCTTAAGCTACCCCAAAATGTCACAAATTACAAGAGAAAGATGGTTGTAGCTGAGCCAAAAACAAAGAATGTTGTAGCTGGAAACTCCCCATTCCAAATTTGCTTGTGAAATCTCTTTCTCATGTTGTTCAAAGCTCCTTTTGCTCACAATTGAAAATGCCCTAGCTAAAACCACTGCTCTCTTCCTCTTTTCTCCTTGCTAAAATCGCCCCTCTCCAAGTGAAACAAGTTTCTCAATTCATGTGATGAGGGAATGGAGCGAATCTTTTTATAACTTGCGAGAGCCATCTAGAAACATCCAAAAAATATTTTAATCGCCAAATAAAATAATAAAAACGAAAAATCAAAACAAAACAAAAAACTGAACCTAAAAAAAAAATCACTTCAATGTTGAAACGTGGTAATAAGATCTTGAAACGTGTTTCATGTCGTACTGGGCCACATTTTAGCCTTGTGAAACGTGCCAATACAGCTTGAAACGTATTTCAAAGCCGTACCAAACACGTTTCAACGTTTCTGTATCATTTTTTTCCAAGAACACACTTTGGCCCAATGTTTCCTGCAACATATGTTGAAAATTATTCTATGGAATCTTAGCAATAGCATTGCATTACCCACTGTAGAATTTGTATGACAATCCCACGAGTGAATCTTTCAACTAACTTTGCTCATTGACTTTGCTCCCCCACAAAACTTATATCTAGGGTTTGAAAACTAGATTTTGATATTTCCCTTACTCCTTGCTAGGGTTTAGTATTTTTGCCTAAGTTTGGAATCCTACAGACTCCATCACCCAAGGTCAAGGCATTGACCTTGGTCACATTGTTGATCACACCAAAAACTTTTATAAACACGTTCTTTTCTATGCTAAACCTTAATTTTGACCTCTTGGAGAAAGTCGCTAGCTAGGGTTAGGGCATAAATTTCAACTACGGTAGAGAGTGTTGCCTTGTGGAGGGATTCAACACTTGGTTGTGAGGCATTTTCCTTCTATGGCTAATTTCTCGATTTTAGGGCTAACATCCTTTGCCCTAGACTTCAACTTCATGCTTGTTGAAGGCTTCTTGTGCCATAAATTGATCATGCCTATTCATTTCAAGCCTTTTCTTGGCCCTACAATCCTAGATAAGCTCGTTGGCCTTGCTTATTCTATAACCCTAGGTCACATTGTGCCCTAACTAGGCCTTTTGCAGGATGCGCATTGTCCTAATTGTGCTAGCTGAGCCTTGTTAATAAGAAGAGCAAGGCCTATTTTGTCACCTTTACCCCTTGGACTAGATATACCCTTTACGTGACCTGTTACAGGGAAGCCTCCCTTGTGGTGAAAGCCCACTAAAGAGTAGGAGGTATTGGTTGTCATGACGGTGGTCCACACCTCACATTGCTGTCCCTTGGTCTAGTTTTGTCTTGTAAGCCCCCCTCAAAAGACCTGCTAGATTTTGAGGCAACAGTTCCTTCTGTGTAAATTCGTAAACCCATTACTGCTGTCCTGTAGCTTTCTGGAAATGTTATTATATGCCACCTCCATTAGGAGATCAAAAGGAAAACCATCGTAAAGGCTTCCAATATTGCTCAGAGCAGTAATAGATTTCCACGTTATTCAAGATTTAAAGGCATTTTAAAATAACACCATTTGTATGTATGACCAAGAAGATTCTTCTAATCTTTTTCTTCTGGAAAGCACTGACAATTAAAAAAAGAGTGATGATAAGAAGCATGTTGGGATGAGTTATACAAAGCAGATATCGTCAGTACAAATCTTCAGTATCTCACTGTTTGTCTGCTGAATAGAGCTTAGAGCTTGACAAGTGTCATTATGAAAAGAGAAAGTAAAAACTTCATTTGTTAAAGAAAGTGACCAAACAGGATATACTATGGAACCCACCAGATTAGCAGTCCGGAGTCCAGTATGTGATGATGATTCAAAGCTGATATCTAGGCGTACTGCCTCACGATTATCTTTATAACCCCATGATATTTCCCTGCTTTCACAAGCAGGGGAACAAGAACTAACAGTAACCAAGGAATCTTTGGATTCCACATTATTAAGCAAAGTTACTTCCTCTTTTCCCTCCCCAAGTCCAGCTCTGCTGATGTGTGATTCAGTGCAATCTTCATTTCTACTGCAATTTTGTAAGGGAACTTTCACTACAAGCATGATAATCGGTATCTGTGAGAGGCACAACAATAAACTGGAAATATCAGACGAACAGTTATAAAGTATCCAAATAAGGACTTAGCAAATGAAACAGAACCACCATTTTGATACAAGCTTATAACAAATTTGAAGTCACTTTACCGCAGTGTTCTCTATGGTCTTAAGGGAATCACTTTTGACCCACTCCTGATCTGCAAGATATCTTGCAGCATGCTGTGAAACATAAACAAGGCTTTTGATTAGCCAATTAATCTAAACTAAATTTGTAAAATAAGTCCAGATCAAAAAATAAACATAAAAGCTACATAGCATAATGACGAACTGCTCACTGACATAAACAGCCACACACTTTCACATTGCAGCAATATTACTCAATCTTGTTATGAAATGTGAACATCTACAAGGTTTAAATCAGTGTGGAAAAAGTCGGGAATAAATCCCGATTAAATCCCGATTTTTTTATTTTTTTGGCTGGCCGATTAAATCCCGATTTTTTTATTTTTTTGGCTGGCCGGTTTAATTTTGCCGACTTTTTCGAAAAACTCCCGACTTTAACGACTTTTTCAACTTTTGGACCCTTGCCGATTTAATCCCGACTTCGACTTTTTCCACATTGGTTTAAATATCACCTGTCCTGTTAATCAACGCTTCATGGAGCTTAACTCCAAGTCTGAGGAGATGAGGTTTGATGACAGCTGGAGAGAATCCCATAATTCAGAGAGAATATATGTGTGTGTGTGTGTGTGCGCGTGCGTTCACTGGCGTATAAATTTTAAACAACCACAGACTTTTCACATCGCAGCAACATTACCCAATCTTGTTATGAAATGTAAACCTCTACAAGGTTTAAATATCACATCTGTCCTGTGAACCAACACTCCAGGCAGCCATACTCCATGTTTGGGGAGATGAGGTTTGATGACAGCTGGACAGAACTCCATAATTTAGAGAGAAATATATATATAACTATATATATAGGAAAATACAATCATTTTATATTATAAATATACAATGTAAAAAACTGCAACATCCGTATAAAAATTACATGATCCAAGACACTTTCGTGCCATACAAGGTGCATACAAAGTGGATTATATCATATCATTTAATATTTCAATTTTCTTTTGTACTTGTTCACCATCTATTTGTCAAGAGTTTACCTGTTGTTCAGAATGAATTTCTCCTTCAGCAGTTGACTAACGGCCATGAAACCAATGTTCCACCAAGTTTCCGGTACAGGGGGACAATAGAACAGGGAGATGCACAGGGTGGATGTGTGAGAGCACCCCCGAATTTTAAGAAAATTCAGGTGGGAGAGGCATACATTGGGCTATGTGTGTGTACATACATGATTCAAATTCAAATTCAATAATCAAATACATTGATTCATACATCATAAATGACTCAATGAAAAAGAAATAGTACATTATTGTATACATTGATTTAAATTCATCATTCATTATTCCATAATCTGATTACTACTAAGCAAATAGTAGATACTAAAGTCCAAAGACTGGAATAGCAAATTGAAATTACTCAAACTCAAAAAGAGTAAAAAGTGTCAAAGACTTGTTCTAAGGTCATCACTATCTAGAGTCAATGAACCAATGTTATCAGAACCGGACCGGCAATTGAACCGGTTGAAGCCAAAACTGGGAACTGAAAAAAACTGATCCACCAAAAAATACATAAATATTCAAATTTTGAAAAAAGAAAAAAAAAACAAAACAAAATGTAATATTCATGTGCATCCATATGAATCCAAACCACTATACACAAACATGCAAAGTTTCTCATATATATTGCAAGGGTTCATATAACCAAAACAGTATCAAGTGCAACCCATATTTGAACTAAAAATACATCAACAAAGAGGCTCTAGATGGCCTCTATAGTCCAAAAAAATCCATGTTGCAACAAATAGCTACATATTATCAAAATCACTGTGTATATTGGCATTCTCATTATCAATATCACCATCTAAGCATTAAAATAAAATAGAAAAACCTTAACATGTCAACTCAATATTTTGTATGAGTGATAGGTAAAATTTTACCACGGTCATGACAAAGGAGTTCAATGATCAATGCCACCAACATCAAGGTACAAAGAGGGCTTGGTGTTCTTGATTAAATGCTAGTTCCATACCTTTATCCATAATAGAGTCCAATGGAAACGTTGCGATCACGCAAATCCTATAAACCTAAAACTATTTAGTCTGTCAGATTTTGAAAGGTAATGTTAATGTTAAAAATTTAAGCAAAAGGATGAAAACAAAAGATAAAGGAGAATGTCACTTTTACTCCTTTTACATTTTCTTTTATCTTTCATTTTCATCTTTTTACTTTACGAGTTTAACATTACCATTAATTACATAGCATTAGTAGAGCCATAGGGTTGAATATTAGGCTTCCCTACACATAAATTAATGTTTTCAAGCAAAATTCAGGTGGGAAGCCTAGTGCTTTTTGCGAGGGGGCATGCACTGTTGAGATTGCAACAAGATGATGGAGCTTAGTGAAAAGAGTCGCCTTCACTAAGTGGGCCCGCAGGCTATTTTTGGCGCAAGTCTATTTTTAGACTATGTCTATTTTTAGACATATGGATCATGTCTATGGATTGCAGGT
>APFE031506259.1:0-13783 GCA_000404065.3 Pinus taeda | reverse complement strand
GCGAGTGGGATGACGTGGGAATGGGAACGGTGGCAGCAGGTAGTTGGTTGTAGCAGACCAATGGGGAAGAGGCCATACGACCCCCACCATCCATGCCAGCCCGGTAAGTGAAACTTGGTGGGAAGTAAAGGGTGCTTCTGGTAGTGCATTGGAAGGGACCGAACAAGATGACGTGGGTCAGTTGCATGGCCATGCACTTATCCCAATAGAGCTTTCACTAATGGAGGGAGGATCCATAACTAGATCATCCTAATGCTATGTTCTTGGCGGAATAAAGAGTCACCACAAAAGACGAGGTGTTGGGATAACATGAACCTACGGAGGCTTGGGCTTAGGAGGAGGATGTAAAAGGGGTCTCTTGTCCATGTAAGTCCAATGGAGAGTAGCCGATAGGTAACTAAATGTGTAGTTTGGGAACGGCTGGGAGAGAGCAAGTGGGGTGTTGTATTGAGTGGGACCCAACTAGAAGGCGTTTGGCTAATACAAGAAGTCTAGGTCCTTGAGTTTTCGAGGAGCATGATTGATATATCTGTGTGTGTGAGTGTGTTTGTGTGTGTGTGTGTAGATATATATATATATATATATGGAACTATTAACTCGAAATTAAAAAAAAAAAATACCACATTCCGCTAACCACTTTAGGGTTGGGTGAGGTCATAAGATCATATTTGATCTATGTCAACTAGCATTAAGCCAACTAACCTTGATTAGATTCTAGGTTGTTTTATTTCCATGAAGCATTTTGACTAGTCATAATCCTTGTTATCTTCTTGAACATCCACCCTGTTAAGGATTTCATAAACATGCCAATGGTAATGAGGAAATTCATTTTTCATCCATATCCAAAAACAACTCTCTATCCTCAAAATCATTAGATGAAATGATAACGACTACCAACATTTATATGTCTAAATCTAGCATGACCTAGACTAATGTATTAGAGAGGTTGCTTTTCTAAACCAAGATGGAAGAGGAAATGTAAGTGACATAGAGATGACAATAATTGAACAATATATTTTTGTTATCATCATCAACCATTATGATTAACATAATGCATTTAAATTTGTTAAATTATTAAAAAAAATGCAGAAATCTCTTAAAATATAAATTTTAGCATTCTTTTAAGAGATTTTAGGGAGAGCCAAAGTTACTTAATACTTAAAAAAAGAAAGACGACAAACCATGAAGTGAGCCCTCCTATCAACTTCTTAAATGACACATTTTGAAGGACTAGAAAGTTGTTTAATAATTAAAAATAAATAAAATGAAGTGAGCCCTTCTATCAACCTCACACGGGGATACAACCTCTTCGGTATGGTGAGGATGTGGATTTTTTTTTTGGGCAATGGGGTGCTGATGTGGTTTTATTTGGCACGACGGCACCTAAGGTTTTCAGCTTGTTGGATTGAAACTTTCAGATTATAACAAACACTCCAATCATTTATTTTCAATTACCTAAAATATAAACCACAGTTAATTATTAAAAACAATTAAAATATCAAATCAACACACTGAATCGGTATCATATCATCGGATAAATTACATTTGAGGGCAGAATATCACAAAGTCGGCTTTTGGTTTTTTAGATATAGGCACCAAAATATATGACTATAAATGTAGGCGAAGCAAGCATTGATTTAGTATAAAAGCCTGCAGCGCGCAGAGATTCTTCACATATTTGAGGTCCTCTGGGTTTAATTTGCATAAAAGTACTTTTAAGTGTTTTGTCTTTGTGGATACTGCGAGGCAAGGAAGAAGAAAATGGTGAGGCTCTGATTTACTAAAATGGCGTTTTATGATGATGAGGATACTAATGACAGTTACAGCGATGAAAGCGAAAGCAATGAAAGCGAAATCGAAGTTTCTGATGAAGAATTAAAAAGTTATAGCAGGGTGGACAAAATAGCCGGTGATTCCAATGGCAGACATATGAATTACACCGTTTTAAGTTTGGAAGACATTTCTGAGCGTCAGCGCAATGTTATAGCAACCCTTTCTTATGTGCTTTCTCTGACTGAAAGCGAGACCGCCATTCTTTTGCGTCACTTCAATTGGCATGCCGACGACCAATGGTTTGCAGATGAGGAGAAAGTGAGGAATACTTTGGGGTTATTGTTGCAGCCCGGCCAAAAACATGAGCCCAAAGAAGCAGAAAGGAAGGAGATAACGACCTGTCAGATTTGCTTTGATGATTACGACATGAGAGACATGAAGGCACTTAAGTACTGTGATCATTTATATTGCCAGAATTGCTGGCGAGCTTATATTCACACATCAATAAATTATGATGGTTTAGCATGCCTCAACTTACGATGTCCATTTCGAGATCCACCATGTCGTGCTATTGTGAGTGAAGGCATGGTTTTTTCTTTGGGGTTATCTGACGAAGATAATAGGAAATATAGAACATATGCTGTGAGGTCATATGTTGAACAGAACATTATGGTTAAATGGAGGTTAATTTTGTTTCTAATGTAAGTCAGGAGGTTGTGTGCAATTGCTCCTATAAATTTTGCTGGAACTGTTTAGAGGAGTCTCATCGTCCAATAGACTGCGGCACAGTCAAAAACTGGGTTGATCAAAGCAAGGATGGTGATGCAGTCAGCATGTACTGGATACGTAGTAATTCCAAGCCGTGCCCAAAGTGTAAACGACCAATCGAGAAAAGCCATGGGTGTATGAAAATGAAATGTATACCTCCGTGTCAGTTTAAATTCTGTTGGTTATGCCATGATAGTTGGGATAACGATAGTTATGGCGGTCATAGTTGCAACAAATATAGGCCTGAAGCTGCAACATCAGGAAAAGATGATGGAAATCAACCCAATTCGGCCACCTACGACCATGTTAAGGAAAAGGTTGCGAAAGCATCTTCAAATAGATTGGTATTTTATCTGGAAAGATGGAAGGAAAATGAAAGGTCTGAGCGAAAGGCCTTATCTGATTTGCAGAGTGCGCAAAAGGTACAACTTAAAAGGCTGAATGACTGTTTGTGTGGTTGGGCAGGGTTCAAATGTGTGGAAATGGCGTGGTTACAGATAGCAGAATGCAGGCGCATGCTGAAATGGACATATGCGTATGGTTATTATTTGACTCGGTCTGGCAATCGTAATGCTGATCTTGCTAAACTAAAACAAGAATTATTTGAATTCCTGCAACGTGAAGCTGAAAATGGTTTAGAACAACTTCATCAATGCGCTGAAGATGAACTGCAACAGCATATAGACAGTGCCCTTCAAGCTAAAGCTGATACTGAGATTGGGAAAAAGGCTTTGAAGGATTTGGAGAACGTCTTTATAAGACTTGAAGAGCTAACAAAGTCAACTGCCGCCCATTTTGAAAAGTTAATTGAGGCGTTTGAAAACGATCTGTTAGAAGTTAAGAATACACGAGTAGGGTGCCCAAAGGCAGCTAGGACCAATTAGTAACTATTGGTTGTAGTCTTCATCATTTTCTTGCTTGTTTTTTGTTACGAACAAAAAAATGGATTTTGGTTTATAGGCAACTAATTGCCTACTTTGGTTTCGTTTTACGTTTATTATCATTGGCAACTAAGGGCATACTTTTGGTTTACAGGCAGCAACGTGCCTAATTATTGTTTTAGTTTGAGTAGGGTTTATTTTTTATTCGAAATACAAAGATGTTGAATGTATTTGAAGGATGTTATTTGTGTTCATTCATCTGCTTGCAATATCAAAGTTGTTGTTGAACTGACTAGAAGTATTTTGCCTTTATCTAGTCTTATCATTAGTCTTTGATGGCAATTCATAAATTATCATTGGTCTTTGATGGCAATTCATAAATTAGGAGTATAGTGTACAGTAACATTTTCTTCTTTTTATGGTTCTTTTCTCTATTTTATAACTTCCTGATATATTATAATTTCCTATAGTTAAGTTGTTGTAGTATATTGCTATGAGTGGTTGAACTTTTAGACTATTATTAAAATTGACATTAATGTAACAGTACTTTTCAACACATCTCCTTCTAGTACATATACAGGCAGAACCAGGTAGCAGATTTTCTTTCAAAGATATGAATCAACAAAGACCCAAGTAAGTTTTTCTTTGATGCATAGTTCAGATGCTTTAATGAATGCTGGAATATTTTCTTATTTTATAAAAACTGTATTAAGGCTAATACAATGATAGATGGAGAGTAACACCTATGATGTGACATTTTGAGATATAGAAATCTTCAGGGCATAGACAATACTAAATTGATATTAGAATAGAATTGTAACAGTTGTTGTAAGGAATGTAAGGAATGGCTTACACAAAAACTCTGTTATTGAAACAATTATGTACAAAATTTTATGAGATCTTGTACTTGTGTAACAAGTAGGCTGGTTTTATTTAAGTATATATGCATTAACTATTATTTTGTTAGAATTAAATTTCCATTCAGGTTTAATTGTGGTTTTTGAGGGCTACATATTTAGTTCCATAATATAGAAAGCAAATATTGATTAGTTGATGCCTTATTTATGACGTTGCAACTTGGCAAGGTATGAACCATCACATAACTTTCAAAGAAAGAGGAAACAAAAACAACATAGACAACATGATGAAATGACTAATAGACACAAACTTCCAAGGTTTAATGTTTTTTAATATTTTATTTAGTAAGAGGTAATTCTTCCCCTCAACTTGCACAATCCTTTGGTATTTTTTGAGACAAGTCTTCCTGATTTTGTTTCAAGGAAGTAAATCTAGAGCTTGGGTTTTGAAGTCTATAAATTCATCCATCACCACTAGCTTAATTTGATATTTTCCAAGCAGGTCAGCTAAGTAGAAATGTGAGAATTCATGTCATAATATACATATTTTGCATCCATGAACATTCTATAGGCTATATTGCAGTATGACAACTTGCACAATTTTGATCTCCTTAGGTGCAATTTCTCCTTCTTTAGCTTGCTACAGGACCATAGAAAATGGAAAATTTACCCCAACCCACATAAACCTCACAATTATTAAGTTTGACCTTCACTATATTTTCTTACCTCTGCCCAAAATACATCTAGTGCAAATGCATTGAAGCAGTTGATTATTGCTTGTTGAACATGAATCCCAAGCCCATCCAATACCCTCATTATGGAGAGTAGAATATGTCTAGGTTGTCTAGCACAAAACAAAATAATATTTAGGACATGCCACCATATTATGCAGAGTGAAAGTAAACTAATCATACATATATGCATGATTCCAAGCACTGAAATAATAAATCAACCCATGAAAGCACATTAAACAATAAATACATATGAAAGTCAACTGGAGTGTGTGTTATGAATGGTTTACCCATGATTACCTAGAACTCTTGATGACCTTATCTGAGCTCGTCCTATTCTTTTGGTCTAGAATGAATCAACCAATACTGAAGCTAGAGAAACAGTTGCTCTGTTATTCAGTTGTTATTTAGTTCTAGGGAAGAACCTTCAGTGTCCTCCCCTTCAGTTTAGATGTCAACCCAGCCTCAGCCTCCATGTTATCATCCCACTCAAGGGAATCCTAAAATGAAATCTACTTCTACTTCAACGGACCTATGAAATGCAAATTATCAGTAACAGTAAATTAGTAAAGACTAAAAGATTTAAATTCTTTGTATGATGCATGAGGATTTGATAAATTTTTTTGAAAGGATTGGAACTTGTTTATGTAATGCACTAAGATCTAATTCATATCATAATAAATTACTCTGAAGAATGAAAAGATTGAAAGGATTCAAATTATTTGTTTAAAAGATTGAAAGGATTCAAATTAGTTGTATGATGCATGAGGACTCTATTTAAAACACATTCTCTTAACATATTTTTTTTACAATCCCATTGGCAATCCTGATATGTTTGCCGTGGACATTTTCAAGAAATCTCTGACCAAGACCTTGTGCCCTTTTATTCCATGGAAGAGAGACTTAAAAAGGCCCAAATGGAGGTATGGAAATTTATTGTATTTGCGAATGGATTCTTCTGGCTGAGGTGATGACAAATAGCTATTCTAAAGACTTCAACTAAGATGTTGCATGGATTAATGTGCTTGAATACAAATGTAATGAACCTCAAATGGATACATTTTGTGATCCATGACAATACAGAAAATGTAAACTAGGAAGCCATCTTAATGATCTACTCATGGTTTTAGCATCCATGTGAACTGTATGTTCTCTAAATCAGTTCATAGCTTAACATGAAAACAAGTTAGTGCTAAGTTATGCATGGTGAAAATAAATTAATCATACATATATGCATGATTCCAAGCACTGAAATAATAAATCATCCCATGAAAGCACATGAAACAACAAATACATATGAAAATCAATTGTAGTGAGTGTTATGAATGGTTACGTATGATGAAAATATTATGGTAGGCAATATTTCAATAATTTAACACCAAAATCAATGGTGCAAGATGGCACAGATGACATGGGAGGGTAGTTTTTCTTAGAGGGAATGCCTTAAAGCTTAATAATAAATTTATAAGAAAACTCACATATATAATTGTCTTAAATAAATAATTCACAAAAAAAAATTGTAACTATGAATATCAATTGTTCATAACTAATATGGAATTAAAATGTATTTTTGTAAAGAAATGTGTGAAAAGAATGGTTGCCTAAAGCTATTTTATATTGAATATAATAATACAACTTGTTATTTGGTTCATTCCTACCAGAATTTGGATCATAATTCAGTTCAAAAATGTCTATGTAAAATGACTAATATGTAAACAGCATGTGCATGCTTTTTGGAACCTCTTTCATATGATATAATGAGTGAAAAATTATGCAAAAAATTAGCTAATTAGCATTGACATAAAACATCAAACCTTCTATTAACATAAAATTATGTAAGAAAACAATTGATAACTTCAAAAAATCTTGTTAGAGAAAAGATGGGCTTGCTCTTCTCCTTACCACTCCTTGAAAAATTCTACTTTCACCAAACATGTTAGCCCTTTGTACTCAAACATACTTAAGAGAAATATGAATGAGAGGGAAAATGACAACATTTTTCAACTAGTGCATACCTCTCATTATTTGTATTCTCCCTCCCTTCATTGTCTTGTAAATCTGTACTCTCTTTGGATAATTTGATAACGTGAGAATACAATTGTCTTGGCAATTAGTTAACTGATTAGATTAATTTACTTAAAATGTGTTTTGTTATTCAGAAGATGAATTTGGAGTTATATATATGTATATATATAATTATTGGGGTCCCACTCATATCTCATAAATAAAAAATCACCAATGTGACTCCATTAAGATAACATGTATAACCATAACATCACAAAATGCAAGCATAAATATAATAAAATATCAAGTCATTCATCACATATAATCAAGCAAAAACACCTTTTGCCTCGCAAAAATTATATCATTAGAATGAATTTATTATGTCCAAAATAAAGTGTCTCAAAATAAAAGTATGCTAAAAATGTATGCTAAAAAGGTATGTTGTAGATAAACATAAATCTAAAACTATAGCATCATGTTAATTTTGGACATCTACTATGGCTAGTTTCTTTCTTCTTTCCTTTACCCTTCTCTTCTTTCCCTCCTAGTACCTCCAAGTGCATGTCTTCAAAGCAAACCTCCCTCCTCCAACCTGTCCATGATGCACTCGTATGAGTATATTAAGAGGCTACCTCTGAAGAGGAGTGTGTAGGTGTTGTAGGTTGATGAAATTTGCTTACTACTATGCGAGTTGATGAATGAACAAGTTGGTTATGGCACTAAGACATGACTTGTGAGAAAAATAAAGGCGTACACTAAGTAATGATGAGTGGAGGCATTGAGTGATGTGAAAGAAAAGGCTAATGCACATTTCCATATGGTAGTCTAATGGTATTAGGATCCCATGCATCAAACTGAAGGGGTTGTTGTTGGAGTGGTGATTGTAGAATTTTTACTATGTTGGGATGAGGCCATGGTATATTTTATGAGCTCCAAGAATTAGATGGATGAGGTGGAGGTTCCTTAGATAGAGGTGGCCAATCTAAGTGAGTTGGTTAAACTCTTCAAAATCTACATCAAAGTGAATTTAGAATCTAATTCTCTTGTTTTTGTTCTCTCTACACACATATTTCCCCTTATTCCATGGCCTCTCATATTGTCACAAGAGCCTCAATATTTTTCACTTTTCATTTTATATTTAGAATTATGTATGCTATTGTTATTCATGAAATGAGTGTATGTATTCGACTCTTATGAATGTAGGCAATGTATATGCAGTTAACTTAATTTGACATATCTTCCTTTAGTGAGTTAACCAATGCATTATTAATTCATTCACCATTCACAATGTAGTAAAAAAAAGATAAATTACAACACATAAGAAACACACATAGAAAACCAAGTTTTTAGGTGGAAACCCAATGTGGGAGAAAACCATTGTTGTTGATGTCTCTGTCTTATTTATTATTATATAAGAAAATATTCATTACATTTTGTATTGATGCAAACTCTTACCAGTAACCAAGCATCCACCCCCATGAGGCTACAACCTCCACTTGTTCTCAAGCACACACTAGAAGGGAGCTACAACCCCATAATCTAGTTTGACTCCTACTAGAAGGGAGCTCCTACTCCCACTATGAAGGCTGAAACCCTCAACACCTTGTGGACCTCATTTCAAAAAATTTCACACTTGATCCACCTGTCAATCAATCATCAAAGCTTGTAGTCCACCTTTCATCAAATTTTCATACTTGACTCGCAATACGACCAAACCAATTTCCAAACTTAAATATTGAAACACAAATTTGAACTACTAAATCTCTAAAGTTTCAAGCCACTAAATCTAGAACCCAACTAGAACAAATGAACTTCAGAATATATACGCAACTAATATTAATAGAACCTTCATATATATGTGCTTCCTCTACATAAAAATAGGTATAAATATCATATTACTGAACACTTAATCATTTAGCTCATTGTAACATTGATCCACTTACTAAATCAAGCACTGAACCAATCATAGATCGCTAAATCAATCAAAGATTGCTACACTATAAAATCATTACCAACCAATATTCAAACCCAACCAGCACTCTCAAACATATATCATATACATCATTGACATACAACAACAAATAAAATAGACACCATAAACTGTCATCATCAAGCAATACCACAAACCCTGACCAGATCTAACTCATAATATATACATGACAATTATTTAGCATAAAAACATACATACATGCTTATACTATGATACACCCGCGTACATATCTCAACATACTAAAAAACACATCACAGAATATATGTGCAACTACTCTGATATAGCTATGTGTATGTATGCTACTATTTAGAAACAAACTTAGATACATATTTGAAAATTTCCACTACAAACATAATTCCCATTCTGCAAACCTTATTGTCACATATCCAAATTACAACATCATTATAGCCACATATATACTATTAATAGCTACATGTATAATCAAATCAAGCAAGTGTATTAATTAAGGTTTTTTATAATTTCATATCTATCATATTTGAGTCTTCTCCATGCTCCCTGGTTCACACCTATTTCATATCAAATCACATATGAATAACGCATTCACTTGCACACCTAACACCTTGACCTACATTTCCTTAAATAGCTTTTTCCTTAGCCAATACCTTAGGTAAATCCTTTGGTAATGTTGTTAGTATTTTTCATGGGATCAAACGAAACTTGTCACTCCAATTACTATGGGTCAATACCATCGTAATGACCCCTTATATCCATATTTCCATGGTTTAGATTATGTGTCCGGCTTTTACTCACAAAACCCATGTATGTACATGACGCTTCTTCATAGGAACCACATATACTTAAACTTCACGTTTGTCATCCATCTATAACAGAATTTCCATTTCTTTGTCCATGTCCTCTATAGCATCTATACCAATCTACATAAGTTCCATAATCATCATATTATCACTATGTTGACATATTTATCAAGTAGGTTTTATCAAGGACAGCACATTAGCCATAATGAAAAAAATATCCCCCCTTTGGACTTGATGACAACCAATTTGGTGTTTGGACACCACCCGCAAACACCACAAAACTTCTCTCCAAACATCAAGTCTACTCTCCCCGTTTGACATCAAGGGAAAATGGAAAAATCAGGCTAAATGAAGTACTTCCCTTGCAAATTGTTGAAGGTCTCATATGTTGAACATGAATCATGAAATATTTATATTGACCATGATCCCCCTAAGCATATGTTGAACTTGATGAATATATTCAAAAGAATACAAGACTCTATGACTCAACAAAATATGACTTTTCCTATCACCAATGAATCACGATTACATTAGACACCCAACATATTGGGTTTACATATTGGAACCAAATGTTACATCAATGTCCGAACATAATGGGATACATACATGACATGACTTGATGCCAATAGCCCATTCATGAATGAATTTTCTAATGACTAAAAACATGGGTATTTTCATGACCTTTACATCAAGATGCATATATGATACTTAGATCCAAAAACTAGGACCTCAACAGTGAAGTAGCAAGACAATGATAGTCATCGATCATGCACAATATAGGAATGTGCAACATAGTCATATGATAACATCAATGTAGATAACAACATGAACATCCTTAATATGTAAGACAAGATAGTGTAGGCATAATTCTTTCCTCATCAAGTGTATTAAGAAGTATCGACAATCAATAATGTAACTGCAGTATAAGAAACCAAAGCATTTTGATATAATGACAACAAAATAATTATTTTTAGTAATAACAACCATAGAGTGAAAATGATATGTACTCATCATAAACCCATCGCACAACAATCAGTACTCAAGAAATCATAATGCCAACAATGAACTATTAGAACCATGGAAGATGCTCCCCTAAACCTGTGCCAACTTTCCACCATCAAATTTTATCACATCCATCTCATCAATCAACATATGCACCAAAGAACTATTTCATCAACATCAAGATATAACTTTAGCAGTACATGGGTAGTATTAACAGTCTCCAACAAGTCAATATCAGAACATGAAAGCTAATAATAATTGATGGAAGCATATGAGAAGCTCCCCCTAAATTTGTGCCACTTCTTTTTCATTAATGAGAGGCATACATGATTGTCTAGATCACAAACCACATATACGTGCAAATGTCTTTCGGAAGATCCACATACATAAAGTAAATTGTTGGTGATTATAGCTACAATTCCCCTTGAAAATGCCATGCCTATTAGAACACTTATCAGAGTGAAGAGGTAGGAATCATGCCCATTTTTTGTTTGACATATTCAAAGGAATCATGTGGAAGAGGATTGGTAAACAAATTTGTAACTTGTTCCTTTCAAGGAACATATTCCAACTTGACTTTTTGTTCAAGAACTTTCTCTCTAAGAAAATAGTCTTTGATTGGGATTTGCTAAGTTTTGGAGTGCATGTCTGTATTTTTATAGATACTTATGGCAATATGTTGTCACATAGAATAGGTATAGGTTGAGGGCGAGTGAACCTAATGTCTTGCAATGGTTGGATCATCCGTAGAATTTTAGTACAACAAGAGGAAGCAATAACATATTCTACTTCAACAGTTGATAAAGAGATATAACTTTGTTTCTTACTAAACCAAGAAACTAAATGAGGACCCAAATAGAATTCTCCTCCACTAGTAATTTTTTTGTCATCAACATTACCTACACAGTCTCGAAAAGTCTTGATTTTTGGGATACAATAGACCAAAATCTTCAGTGACTTGTAGATACTTGGATATTCTCTTGACTACTTAGAGATGAATTTCCTTAAGATTTTCTTGAAATCATCCATCTATGCCAAATGCATGCATAATGTTTGGTCTTGCACATCTAATATAGATCAAGTTGCCAATCATAGATCCCTATTTAGATTGATTAACTGTAGGAAAATCATCATTATCGCTTACATTACACCTCGTTTCCATTGGTGTACATACATGTTTGCAATACTCCATTCCATATTTCTTCATAATCGGCTTGAGATACTTTGTTTGAGAGAGAAAGATACCATTTTTAGTTTGATTAATTTGAAGACCAAGAAATAACTTTAGCTCACTAAGTACAAACATTTCAAATTCATGCTGCATGGCTAAAGCAAATCCTTGATTCATAGATTCAACATTGCTTCTGAATGTGATGGCATCTACATAAACTACTACTCTTAAAAGCTTTTGTTTTCCAAATTTAGTATACAAGTTGCTATTTGTAGATCCTTTCTTAAACCCTTGTTCTTCAAGATACCTTTCAAGATGATAATACCATGCACGAGGAGCTTGTTTTAATCCATATAATGTCTTCTTAAGTTTGCAAACAATAATTTTATCATTGCCAAGTATGAATCCTTCACGTTGTTTAATATAAACTTCTTCTTCTAGATCCCCATTTAAAAATCCAAATTTAGCATCCCTTTGATATACCTTAAATTTATGAAAGCTGGAAGATGCAAGGAATATTCTTATGGCTTCAAGTCTAGCTACACGTGCAGAAGTCTCTTCAAAGTCTATATCTTTATGTTGACAATATATTTTTCATACAATTTTTGTTGTGTTTCGAATTACTTCTCAATTTTCATTTAATTTGTTTTTAAACGCCCACTTTGTTCCAATTACATTTTTTTATGAGGCCTTAATATAAGTTCCCATGTCTGGTTCTTTTCTATTTGATTAAGTTCTTCATGCATCACCTTAACCCAACATTCACCCTTGCTTACTTAATTCACATTCTGAGGTTCAATTGTGGATAGCAAGGCTAAGTGACTAGATGATCCAACAAAAGTTCTTCTAGTTTATATTCCTACTTCCTTATCACCTAGAATTTGAGATTTAAGATGATTATTCTGAACATAACCTGATGGAATCTTTTCTGTCTTACTTGTATTTTCATATCCTTCTTCTAATGCTTCTATTTCTTCTTCTCCTACAACTTCTTGGATTTTAGTAGGGAGAGGTTCGTCATCTTCTTATGCTTCCTTTTTGGTACCTATAGATGCTTCATCAATCATAACATATATACTTTGAACAGTATTTTGAAAATTTTTATTATAACATTTATGTCCTTTGCTTCTGCAAGAGTATCCAAGTAGTATTCCTTCATCAACTCTGGATTCAAATTTTCCAAGCTTATCATCATTTTTCTTTATGAAACATTTTCTTCCAAAGATTCTAAAGTGTTTGTAAGTTGTAGGTTTACCATCCTAGAGTTCATATGGAGTTTTATGATTGTTTACTCGAGCATGAGCCTTGTTAAGTATATGCATGGTTGTATGTATTCCTTCTCCCTAGAAGGTGTGAAGTGTTCCTAACTCATCAACCATGGAATGTGCCATTTGTTCAACTATTTTGTTCATTCTTTCTCACACTCCATTTTTTTGAGGAGTTTTAGCTATGGAAAATTGTCTTTTGATGCAATGTTTTTCACAAAAAATTGAAAAATTCATCTGATATAAACTCTCCTTCTCTATCATATCTAAGACATTTTATTTTTAGATCCAATTCATTTTCTACCAAATCCTTGAATATTTTGAACTTTTCAAATGCCTCATCTTTATACTTTAGTAAACCAACCCAACACATTCTTGTAAATTCATCAATCAATAAAATGAAGTATTGTTCACCACGAGGATACTTCTTTCTCATAGGTCCAAATAAGTTAGTGTGAAAAAGTTCAAGGGGTTTAATTAAAGTAGCTTCTTTAGCTTTAAATTGAACTCTCAATTGCTTACCAAATTGACATTATTTGCAAATGCTATTTTCAAGTGGAGAAAT